>CH001686.1:278778-309028 GCA_000149265.1 Ciona savignyi | reverse complement strand
CCGGTCCCCGTGGATGGAAACCAGGGGCTGCAGGTGGGTGGGATATCACAGATTTTTAACCTGGAATTGAAAAAAAACAACAGTGTCATGTGTAGATGGCTTGTCTAAGTTGTCACGTATAGATGGTTTGTATAAGTTGTCACATATAGATGGCTCATCTTAGTTGCCACATATAGATGGCTTGTCTAACTTGTAACGTAAAGATAGCTTGTGTGAGTTGTCAAGTAATGATGGCTTGTGTGAGTTGTCATGTATAGATGGCTCATCTAAGTTGCCACGTATAGATGGCTCATCTAAGTTGCCATTCGCAGGTTGCATCGAAGCAGAAGCTCAACATGTGGGATGTGATTGAAGGTTTGAAACATTCAGCACCGCTGTGTCTGGCATGGTTTGGCGCGAAGACCACCGAACGTAAACCGATGTTCTATGAAGAGCAACATTCTCTCCTGCTGCACCATCAGCATAGTCAGAAACGGTAAGTATCCCCCATTTTATAATGGGATTTTGGACTGAAACTATTATTTTTACGATTATCTTCATGCAATTCATGCTATACCTAGTCTAGTTGCCAAAGCTATTGTTTTTTTATCAATCTAATAGATTATATTCACATGGTTCATATTCACTCGAGTATTTTTGATGGCAGGGATTTGAAAGACTTCCTCACCCCACCCCAACTCCCTCCTGAGGAGGAGGAAGATATTAAACCCCCTGAGTTGAAACCCCCGATCATGAAGTATGGTAACTCCACCCACACAGATGATATCAAACGACCACAACCTAAAATACCAAAGTCCAAACGCAATAAGCGATTAAAGGTGGGTTGAGACCCACTCAAGGGGCCTGTCCCGCCTACCCCATTTTTACTCCAAAAGTACTTTGCAGACGAGTGAACAAAATGTGGGTGGCGGCTACCGCAACCAGACCTTCTCCGTGGCGCCCAACCCTGTCCCGGCAGCAAGCATCATGACCCAGCTGGGTCAACCTCCCGCCACGTTCCAACACCCAAATAGTTTTACTGCCAACCCCCCTAGTTACCCCGCCTACCAAACCAACAACCCTCAGATTCCATCAACATACGGAGCCCCCAACTACCCTGCCACATCGCAACCACGTACGTAACCCTCATATACTCATCACACTGTGTGGTGCATTGATACAGGATTGCAGACCTTATGTGTCTAAATCAACACATACCAATAAACGACCACCTTGTTTCTTCAGTATTGACTTGAACTTGTTGTATTACTTGTGGTGCGAAAATGCATCTTGGCAAAATATATATATATGGGTTTATGTATATTATCTGACTTTAATTTAAATCATTGTATTGTGTGTATTGTATTTGGAAGTCACTAAACAAAAGTTGCCTAATTATACAGATTAAACTAAATAACACAGATCACTGGTCCCGCATCATGGTATATTATTGTCAACGTTATAGTACCTGTTGCCCCTTCCAAGTATAAACATTGCAATGATGTCACAGATTTCAAGGAGCGCACCAAACAAGCTTTGCAGCAAAAGTTGCAACAGAAGCTTCACTCGGTTCAGGGGAAAGCCAACAATCCAACTGCTGCTTATAACGAAATGTCGAAGAGTGTGATTCGCCAACGTCTGGAAGTTAACATGGTGAGGTGTGGTGTGTGTTTGGCTGAGAGTTGTGGGGTGGTGGGCTTAAGCTGGATTGTATGTGTGGTGGGTTATTGTATAAGTGTGGGGATCAGTGTGTAGGTATTGGGACAGTGTGTCATATGTTTTGTGGGTTGGAGTGTAGATAGATGCCAATGTTTGTATGGTCAATAGATTCAGCATAACTGGGTAATTGTGTCCATGGAGGAAATATTTAATGAACATTGCCTTAACCTGGAGGAAGTAACATTCCAATAATAACAAATATAAACACTAAAGTAGCTCCAGTGCGTTGACTGTAAAGTGTCTTATGGATGACCTTGTATTAAGGCATCACTGCCTTTGTGGGAATTCCCCATTCCTACTATACTATGTTGTGATTGAAATGTTTGCAGAGAGGTGTTGGCCACGTGGGTGATAGCTACGGCAACCCGGGGCAGAGCAGGCAAGTGGGGATTCCCCAGCATATGATGAACCAAAGCAACATGAGCTACAACAACTTCGGGTCCGGTACTGGGGGTATGCAGCAGAACCTACATGGGATGATGCAAGGTATAGCTTGTGTTTATTTTTCATTTTTTTCTGTGGTGCCTTTCTAATTATATAAATTATTTTATCTGTTTGTTCAACTATGGCTAAACGTTTTGTCCTTTTTGAATTCGTTTTGCTGTGGACTTTATTTCTAAGTATGTACTAAAAGAAATATTCTGGATTTATAAAATTATGAAAATTGTTAGGTAACTGGATTTAAACAATGTTGTTGTTCTGCTAGTTGAAACCCACTTTATCCCAGCAGTCAGTTCTAAAAGAAGTAACAATAAAGTCACCTAGGTTAATAGAGACCAATATATTTCACCCACTTATCTAGGCATCTTTAGTTTCTTATACAAATAGAACTACCTGTAGAATAACCAACACTAACCCAGCACCCACTGACAGGTTACAGCGGGGGTTACAGGAACAGCAACACCACCAACACACAGATGGGGTATCAGCAGCAAAGCAACCCCGGGGGCCAACCCAACCAGGGTTACATGAACCAAGCAGCCGCACAGAACCCCGGGTACACAGTGCCGGGCATCCAACAAACCTCCTATTCCAACCAATCCCAGGGAAACATGGGCATGATGGGAATGGGTGGGCAGGGCTCGCAAACCAACCAGTATGGTATGATGCAACGCACCAGTGCGCAACCAGCACATATGAGGTACGCAAGCTTTATGACACAAATTAAGTGAGAGGTAGACATGTGTTAACCAGCAGTCCACCACATATATTTAACGAGCAAAGTTTATTTTATATTTCTGCAAGCATTATTAGATAAGTTCCTTTATAACCAAACATTAAACAGAACTCCACTTTTTATTATATTTGGGTTCTTCAGAATTATCCTGCAATACCCTTTTATTCTACAGTTGCTCACAAAATATTCATTTCAATTGATTTACATCTTTTTATTAATGGTTTCTAATAAATAGAGAAACTCCCTAATAATACACAACACAATAGCTACGTTAACCTGACGGTGGCTATGAGGTGATCTGATAATTACATGTGTGTTAACCCCCTTGGTTTTCCCATTTAAGGGGATTAACATGAATATCCCATCCTATTTAATTGTGTGTAATAAATAAACTGTGCCAGTCAGCTATTAACTCAAAAATACTACTGGAAGCTCTAACTGCATGGATTATGACTACTACATTTTGTAACTGGATGTTATTAAGTTTGTTAATGACTGGCAACTTGAGTCAGTGGCTAAGAATCATATGACTAGGAAGGTTGTTGGTTCGATCGTCATTTACAACTTCTTAGTGGCAAAGTGCTAAACTGTGCTGCTTTAATCCAGTGGCTTCATATGGATCAATTTATAACTATAACGTCCATGTTATTCACAGGATGGGTCAGCAACAGGTGAACATGGGGGCCAATGTGCACCAGATGGGTTCGGGGCAGCCCATGCAAGGATCCATCAACCAGCGCCAGATCATGGGGCATCAGTCTGTCATGAACCCACAGGTGGATGAATTTGAATATTAAGGATTTGTGGGGCAGAAGTGAAGTTAGATGTAGACATGTTCGCAATCAATTTACTAACTTTTGGATAATGAATAGGCAATAGGTCATACTATTTCACTGGCAAAACTCATCTTAAGGTTTCGGACTTTGTGATCCCCATGCTTACCAAACTGATTATACAGCAAAATTCATGATATTCCTTATATTGTGTGCAGCTGCACTGATGTGGCTAGTTATAATGTATTTTTAATTATCTAAAATAATAAAGTGTATTTAGAGGTCTGTATCTGCACTATTTGGTTATTTGTTAATTTTCTCTTATGTTTCCAGCAACAATACAACCAGCGTATGATGAGCAACCAACCACAGAGCAACCAACTCATCGACATTCGTCGTCCAATGCACCAACAAGGCCCACCACCTTATTAAGCCGATGCTATCGAGTGCAGGAGATACCTAGGCTATTGAGAATTACTATCAAGCGATAATAGAATAGTGCAATTCTTGTATTGGAATTCTTTGTAAAATAAACAAAATGCAAAATCTATGGCGGTCGTCAAAATGTGCTGTCTTGTGTGTTCGGTCGGGAGGGCCAATAGAAATCATCTATAAACGATTGTTGTGATTGTCGATTGCCTGCTTGGCGTTGTCGAGCAATGTTGAACGCGAGCTTCTTGATCTAGGTGAAACAGGCATGAAGTTGGGTTTATGTGTGCATCCGATTTAGGGGACTCCCCACATACCTGGGTCATTGTAATAATCCGTCCACTTTCTGGTACGAGGCTCTTTGAAGTGCTTAGTTTTGTAACAACTGTGGACAATATGTACTACATTATTCAGGTTTAACCAGGTTTGGAAAATATCGAAATTATTATGATAGCTATTTATGTTTACATATCAGTTAGAGTTATAAGATTATACAAATTGGATTTTATCACAGGGGTATTTGTCAGATTAACTCGCGCACATTGTTGGGTTACTGAAGTTATTCTACTTGATTTAGATGTTCCTCCATTTCAGGGCACAAGGTAATCTGACGATTGATAACTCCTGCATTTTTCCATTCACTGGGATAAACACAAATATCCAACAGAGACTTAACTTTGGAGTTTTAGCTCTTTCACTCCCGGCCAAATGCATTAATTTAAACATGCTGTCCCGCAGTGTTTTTTACAATTTTTGGTCATTTTCAAATTAGCACAGTTTTTCTCAAATTTATGCTATGATTTAATATTTAGTATGGTTGGAAAGATAATTTATCCCTCTTTTAAACAAACCGCACACCTAGAATCTACCTCCAATAAAGAATATATTATGTAAACTTTAGTGAACACCACTTTTTATGTAAAGAAAATTCTGCTCGACTTTGAAAATTTTGAGGTGCACTGACAAACGAAATACTCACTAATTATTGGTATGCCCAAATGATATGAAAATTGGAATGTAGATTGTCTAATAGTTTTTGTACTCAGGAAAATTTGAACTGTCATTGTATCTTCAGTAGTTTTTTTACTATTCCTAATTGAAATTTTCCTTTATTCTAACTATATTATGAAAAATTGAACCAAAACGCATTGAAGTATTTAGTTTTGTAGAACTAAAATAGTAAAAAGTATAAATAAGAACAGTGAAGGAAGTGTAAAAAGGGCATACAAAAGCAAACAAACACAAGTACTATATCCAATATTCTTCAAAGCAGGGCACACCGAACTAGCTAGTCTCGCCGCCTTTTTCTTTATCGTGCGCTCAGCAGGCCCAGCTGGATTCATGCTTTGGTGAACACGAAGCATAAACGCCTGCTGCGAAAACGTCACCAACGCTCTCCTTTTTTTCTCAACGGCACGAAATTCACAGAGAATGTAAAGAAAGACTTGCTTGACAAAAAGAGCTTCTCCGCAAGTTAACGCGACTCCTATTGGCTGAGTTAGTCACTTGTAAATTCGTGTAAAATCGATAGAAATAAGAGGCGAAGCCTTGAAAAAGAAAGGCTATCACTCCTCGCATTTTTAATATTTCTCCACGAAAATTACAGAGAATAAAATATAGGGTTTCCTTGATCGAATGAGCCATAGCTGAGGTCTCTACCATTACGCATTGCGGAGAAATCGTTTTTTAGATTTGCATCCATTTATGTACAGGCGGGATACCATGTTTTCCCACCAACTCGCCATATATGGCGAGTTGGGACGGAAAGAGTTAGCAGCCAAACCCAAATTGTTACAAAACCTGTGGAAGCAAACCCATACCTTCCCTTCCCTGCTGCCTTGCCTGCTCAACCTTCCCATAGATCTGCTCCTTCAACAAGGGACAGATTTGTAGAAGTGTCACATACGCTGTAATCGCTGTGGGAAGCTATAGGAAAATCTAGTTGCAAACAAAGGTTACGACGCTTAATGGACATTGATATAAATCTTCTTACATAAAAAAGATCAAATCGTTATTTTACTGAGACAAGTATCTTGTGTTTTACATTGGTTTCCTAGCCGCGGTTACTGAATTGTTACCAGGAAAAGAAGTAACAAGTGACATATTTTATGATGACCGTTAAATGTTGTCACTTAAATTTAAAAATAATCTATGAGCTGCATTAAATTATCGAGGTGATCGACCAAATGTGATAAAATACTGCTGACCACAGTCCTGGGAAGCACTAAATCAGAAAGGTTTGTTTACTTATCGTAGCCCACCTTCGTTCTATCAAATTTGCTGGGATAAAATTCCCATTTAAAATAAAGATGAATATCTCAGCACTTGGAAGGATACAAGCCAATCTTTTAATTGGTGCACTTGAGTAACCAACAGTGAGCAAACATTCATGAGCAAGTCGGATCAGCAGATGCTCGTTAGCAAGTGGAGCTAATACTTCCATGGCATTGAGGAATTCTTGACTTGTCATTTCACCTTTCTCCTTCATAGGGAGTCCTGACAATTTAACCTCGGCGTCCTGAAAGGGATAATTATTGTTGCTAATTTGAATATGCTGGAACGTTGGATATTAAACTTTTCCCACTGACATTGCGTAGTGGAAGTAGCTTCAGCTGAAAGGTGATAGGATTGAAACAATCGACTAGTTTTATCCTTGGACAATGCAGTTAGCAGACTTTGCCCAAACCAGTACAATAACAGAAAGAACTGTAGCATTAAAAACGTCTCAATCATATACAACACACTGCAATAGTTTTAACCTGATTGGGTGCAAGGTATACATGAAGAGCTATCACCCCACTATGAACCCACCATCATACGAGGTTCCTTGTTCTTTGTAGTGATGTGTATGATGTAGTTGAGGACGAGAGTCTTTGATATCTTGTTCTCGCTGAACGCAGTGAACTCCATGACGAATTGCTCGAGATCTTCCTCCTGCAATGAGGGGGTTGTGTGAGCGGCTCGTTTGTGAACTGGCTAATCATGTCCCTGTGTGCAACTAAGCCACCGAAAACAACTATTTTAAATATATACTACACATATACTGTTGTATTAATCCAGCCAATTAAAATAAAATAAATATAAAAATTTGAATTGTATAAGAAACACTACAGTTTTAATATAGGTTAGAATAGGATATTCAAGATTATTATGTGAATGGATAAACGCAAGGGGCATATTTACAAAAGTAATCATCAGATCACCTCGCACCCATCGTCGGGTTACCAGATTTATTGCAGTGTGTTGTGTATGATTGATACGTTATTTTAATTTGGTTTTCTTTAAAACCCAACATTCCACCAAATGTTCTCTGTCTAAAGACAAAACTACTTACTGACCAGTTTAGAACTTGCGAAACTTGAAGCAACCCACCAAGCTAATCAGTCATATAATCGCATGGTTTGCAAATTAAGACTTTTCTAAACATCATCAGTGTAAAAAAATAAACTAAGCTGGTTCCAAAATAAATATTAAACACTAAAATCTCGGACAACCTGACGATGATCACAAGTTAACTGATTGACCATAACAGTAGTCATTTTCAGTAGATTGGCATAACAGTAGGCATTTCCCACATACAATATGTAACAAAGTCACAACTCACATGTAGAAATGGATATAAGCACGACGCAAATGCCTCGAAGTCATGTACTTCCTTCCAGTGTACAGAGTCAATCAAATCTGCCACTAGGTGGACATAGCGAGCAACTGCACCATCGACCAACCCGGCCAACACCAACCCAAGCACCAGGACCGACTACGAAGAGCAAATAAAGATTCTGATTGTTGTTTGAAAGGTTTTTAGATCAAACCTCACCATGGTAACTTTTCGACTGACAATTTACACTACTCAAATCCATTGAAATCTGATAGGTTTCCAAAATTGGAAATTAAATTATATCGTTTGATCCTAATTAAATTTGGATTTGTTCTTTTGCGTAGGTTTTGGGGCCGCGTCCGCTATATTTATTACATAATATCCTTTTTTTTTAATGACGTGTTTTAACGACTGTTCGTTTTGCCGTCTTTTCCCGTTCCTGTGTCGAGATTATATTCGTTTGCCATTTTTAAAAAACTGGGGCAAAAAATGAATAAACTAAAACTAAACTAAATTGATTATTTACAAACTATAATAGCTGCATCTAGTCGACTGTGGGCACGAGGTGTATTACAATGCAACTGTGCAAGTAACTTCACATTGCTCCAACCCAATGGTGTATCACAGGTGTCTTAAATTAATATTTATATTTAATTATCCAAACACTGTAATAGCTCTAGCAATTCTGTTGACATGAGGTTTATTTATAATGCACATGAACAAGCCACTTCACATCGCCTCACCCTGATAGTACTAACATGAAAACCCACCAACCAGAACATGAATCACCTTATCTTGAGCTGCATACTTCACAACAGCTGTGACGAGGTCATAAGTTGCAACGGGAGATATTTCATCCTCTTGATATCTCTCCGACATAAAGTTGTAGAAATACTCTCTGCAAACAAGATTCTTACATGTATTTTGTACAGCGCAGTTATGTATTTCATTGGTTTCCGTTCTATTTTTTATAATCCCTTTTTATCGCGATGCAACACACCTCATTGTGCAAACTTCATCATCAGGAGTGGATTTTTCATCGGTCCAGAGCACGCTGGCGTACAACTGCTCCATCATGGAGATGACGCGATGCAGAGTGAGATCTCGTGCGGAGCAAACTGAGGAAACATCGATTCCCGCCAATCGCTTGCTGTCCTCCCATAATGAGCTGAGCAGACGACGCGCCGACATCGCTTCGTTCGAATCTGACGAGATGTTGATGAAAGATGTTTGTTCATGCAAGAAAGCTCATATGGTAAAACATTGATGCCTCACCCACAGGTGATCAAATACAACTGCTGAATCCGGGCCGTTGGTCTAGCGGTTAAGTCTGTCGACTTTCAATCTAAAGGTTACAGGTGCGAAACTGGTCGCTAGCTAGTCGGTTGTGTCCTTGGGCAAGGCACTTTACGGACATTGCCTGAACCCAGCAGATTAATGGGTTCTACCAAATTGAAGGAACGTGTCTATCATATACAACACACTGCAATAGCCCCGGAAACCCGACTATGGGCTCGAGGTGATCTCCTATTTTAATCAGTCAGTTGTGAAATGTCTTATATGAGTAAATCTGAATTATAACATTTGTTGTCACTGGAAGGTGGGTCGGAAAGAGAAGATGTTTGTCATTACAATATCAAATGTCTTCCAGTGACAACAAAAGTTATAATCCAGATTTCCAACCTGCCAAGATAAAAAGCCTACCTATCATCAATGAAAGAATAGCAAGAACCCACCTGAAGCCCCCCAATGTTGTGCTTCCGGTATCGTGTCGTACCACTTCACATGATGCCCAGCATTATCACCATCCTGCAGTCTGTAACACAAAGTATTGAATGTCAAGTACAGTCTAAAGCAATACAGGACTTCTCCACCAAATATTAAACATATGTACTGCTCAATTTCATTACTAATCATTAACAGCAATACAACCTGAATGTGGACTAGGTAAGATAGGATACTTGTTTTTTTATTAAGGTGGCGTGAAACACACAAGGGTGGTTTTACAGGGGTGATAATAAGAAGACCATTTTGTGCCCAGTGTTGGGTTACCGGAGCTGTTTTGCGGATTTGTAAGATGCTTGCTTAGCATGTGTTTAACCAACTGAATTTTGTAAGCAATATCTGCTTGGTGCCTTCCTTGCAAAAGAACACTAATTCAATAAAAATCAAGCTGTTGTCAAATTTGTGTGATGGTAAAATTATAAATGGTGATTTAATCTGGTAATGAAATAAAATAATATCGGAATTAAGGCTAACTAGTTTTCATGGGGCAACTCACCCATGCTGGGCAGGAAGGTTGACCCGAACCATGGGTCTCGCCAGCTTGATGTGGGTGCACGCCCTCGGGAGCTCAACAACCAAATCGTTCCGGGTGATTTTATGAGGGCACACCACAGTCTTCTCCCCACAGCTGACACAGAACTTTGCGCACAAGATCTCGTCAAATGTCCTTCCTAAGTGTTCAAGCAAATGATGATTGATTCTTTTAATTTTTCTTGTTCACATCGAATGTTGTTTTTCTGTTTTATTGATTGTCAAATTTTTAGCCAACTGTGTGGTCTACGGGGCTGCAGTCTGGGTCGATTTTAAATTTTATCTCCTGGCCAAATTTTGCGGCGTTATGTTGTTGGCCATATGATACAGATACTCATGTTCAATTACATTGTCCGGCCCGATGGTCTAGCGGTTAAGTGCGTCGCCTTTCAATCGAAAGGCTGCAGGTGCGAAACTGGTCGCTAGCTAGACGGTTGTGTCCTTTGGCAAGGCACTTTACGGACATTGCCTGAACCTAGCGGATTAATGGGTTCTACCAAATTGAAGGAACATGTCTATCATATACAACACACTGCAATAGCTCCGGTAACCCGACAATGGGCGCGAGGTGATCTGACGATTGCCCGTGTGATAACCCCCTAGGTTTTCCCATTCACGGGGATAAACATGAATATCCTATCCTATCCTATTGGTGGGACAACAATTGATATTACAACACAGGAAACATGAGATTACCCCATGCAGTTGGTTAACTGAAGCTAGATATTTGGATATTGTAGCATTTCACCACAATTAATTCAACACCTTGGGTCCACTATGCCGAATCAAATATTAATCAAAAAAACAAGGAATTATTGGGAAATGACAAGAATAAAAATTATGACAAATTTAATTGTACAACATAAAAATAAAATATACCACTCCACAATATCCCAAAGAGAATCAATAAATTGATTCTGACAAAGATTTGATCACCTGAATTGACTGATGTATAGATCATGGCGGAATATTTGCTCAAAAGTCGCTCTTGGGGGTTAAAAGGGTCGCTGGTGGGGTCCACAAGGGGTGTGGTGTCTTCTTCAAGTCCACTTTCAAGTGAGAGTTGGGATTCTGATGAAAACCCATATTATTTATGTTGGAAAATACCGTGTAGTGCAGCGGTTAGGCACAGAACTGTGAACCAGATGTTTTCAGGTTCGATCCTCACAATGGAAACCAAAATGGGGTTATTTTTTATAATCCATTCAGTAAATGTTGCTTCGATTCAGCAGATTCAAACGGGCTGTTCAATATATTACCAAACTACTTTGTAAATATTAAACACAAGGTTGAGTTACAATGATGTTGACACTCTATACTCTGGATATTGTGCATGTTTTATCCTCTGTCATTTCCCCACACATGGATATAAGAGCAGAGAGTTGGGAACAACTACTATATCAACACTCCAGTTAAATCATTGATAGTGACATCACACAACTTCACCTATGCTCGTCTTCTTTCCCATCTGATCATGCAGCATCATCCGACTACTCCCAGGTCCTCCAGCCATGGAGGAAGGAGGAAGAGTCCCCGCGATGCTCCCCCCATCCCCTCCACCTCCGCCCTCCGCTTGCTCCATCTGGGAGAGTTGGCTCTGTAGCGACTCCCGGTGTTGACGTACAAGCTCCAACTCCACCACTGATGACGAAATTAATCGTTGGAAGTTGCGTAATCTCGCTGTCATCTGCAAGCATTATGACATCACAGATGATCGTTTGTTTATTCAATTTTCATTTGTTTCTGGAACAAAGCCATTTAAACTCTTCCACCAAAAAATCAAAACACCATTTAATGTAAAAATTCATATGAATATTAAAACAAAATAAAACATACAGCATTGAAAAACAGTTATATGCAGAATTATATCAAGATACCAAATGTGATTAATGACTGCAAAAAAAATAAATGGGTAAGAATTTAGTCAGCTTTCTTCAGGATATTGGCGTACTTGACCGCTACATCCCATGTCAATGATAACGCCAGGACAGAGGAGTACCAGGCTTTCTAAGGCGTAAATTCCTGGTACTGAGGCTACCGTAGACTCACCCATACTATTGTAACATAATGGGTGAGAATTATTGCATTTGTGTGGTATGACATCACAGGGGATTCCCCACCTCATCCCCCAAACTCTCCAACTGCAGCTCCTCATTAAAATATTCCGGATCAGCTTCGCTGTCCCCGAATTTCTTCTCGCAGAGCACCTCCTTCACCTCCTCCAGGTACTGGTCGTACTCCTCCAACGTCTTCATCTGGACCTCGTTGATCTGCTCCTCCAGTTTCGATGCGGCTTCGATGCTCGACAGCAACTGGGTCTGAGGAGATCCAACTTTAGTGTCGTACAACACCAGAGATGTGATTACTACGTATCTGCCATTGTTTTATCGCACAGTTTTATTATTAGCTCTAACATGGATATTTTTAGTCATTTTACAGATGTTTCTTAGAAATACGCAATTTATAAGAACTTTTTTATTTGGTTTTATTTTTCAATTTCAGTATTTGCATTTGAAGTAATATGCCACCGTCTTTTTCCAGCAATGAAAATGGTTAACAGTTTACATCATCAAGTACAACAAAGCTTGGTTAGCACATAATCATTCGTTTAGTTTCAATGCTCATTATGTCACCAAGCAATGCTTGCCTAATATACAAGGATTGCTGTCTTGTCCAACACTCTCACACTAAAAACAAGTATAAAACTAACTTTAACTCCGAATATTGTAAATTTTATTTCAGGTAATCTCTTTCTCCTAAACTCATTCATTCATTTAAACATGTCATCCATTTACAATACATTCAAAGAATTGTTAAAACAACAGTCAATTTTGTATATTGTAGTAGTAATCATTATAGACCATATTTATGCTTTCCACATCACCTCAACCACAAATAACAAGTAAAGGGACCAAACAACCCACCTTTTTTGTGGATATCACTGGTCTCCTGAACCCTCGTCGTGGCCTTTTATCGGCCGGCAAATCGAATGTGTCCTTCAAAGTATCATATGCGACTTTGTAACGTCTCAAATCCCCACTTTCCTGTCTCAAATTCCCGACAATTTGCTTCAGTTCGCCCAACACATCATTGTTGCTGATTGATTGGTGGCGAGCGTGGTTCTCCACCTCTTCTATTGTTTTGGTCAACCTGCAACCACAGATCAAAATAAATATGGTGTCTTACAACTCCCCTACCTGTTTATCCATGAGGATATCCATAAATGAACCATCCAAACATTGTAATAGCTTGGGAAATTCTACTTTGTGTGAAGTGTCTTATGATACCAGTGGATAAAGCCAAGCATTCTTTGTCTTATCTTTAAGGAAATAAATAAATGAATAAACCATGCACAAACAGTTCAATTCAACAATCAGAGGGTAAACACAATATACTTTACAATGGACACAACATAAGATCTACCAAACAACACAACTTACTCAGAAATTGTCTCTTCCCGTTTACTTATAGTTTCATGCAGTTGTTTTTCCCTGTTTTCAATCTCAGCTATCTCCTCGTAAAGTTTGGATATTCTTGCATCTTTTTCATGATTTTCCTGCAGAATCTTTTCCTTTTCTTTCTTTGTTTGATCAATCTTCGATTCCATCAACTCAGTTGATTCACTTCGTTGCTCATGCAGTCGCTGAACATTGACTTGAGTTAACATCATTGACGTTTTACTTTAAAATCCAAAAGACTAAGCAATGTGCCTTTTACACCTCCTTGCATATGCATCTGTTAATGACTTTTTACATTGCTTAATGGGTCCTAAAATTAAACATGATGTCTAATTACATAAACACTGAAATAGCTCTGGTAAATTCACTGTCAGCATGATGTGTCTTACGATACATTGTGGATAAAGCCTTATCACAATAGGCATATAAATAAACTAACTATCCACCCACTCCAATAGCTCTGGCAACTTGACTGCGAACATATGGTGAATTCCATACAGGAATAAACACAAGGAAACAATCGGTAATAAACATGTAAGGCACCTGCAGTAGTACAAAGTAGGGGACTCGTTCAAGTTTGGTTGGGTTGCTCCCATCATGTGAGGTTGTGTAAGTATCACTGTACACTGCATCTGTGGGAGGGGAATGTATTACTTGAATGAATTAGAATGTTGTGGCATGTGGGTTCTAGTTTCAATCTTTTAGTTTTATCATTATTTACATTTGTTGCTTATAATTGTTTGTTTATTATTCTATCTCTTGTTTTAATTAACATATTTCAATTCGACTGGGATTTTGCCCTTTTTCATGATGTATTGAATAATTGTGTTCATTTCCTGGGGTTTAAGCAAACAGATCGGTGTTATAACAAACACTTCCATATTACCTTGTAACCACACTACAATTAGCAGAATTGTTGGATAGGATAGGATATTCATATTTATCCCCAAAAGTGGAGAAACCAAGGGGTTTAACACACATGCAATCATCAGATCACCTAGCGCCCACCGTCGGGTTACAGGGAGTATTGCAGTGTGTTGTGTATAACTTACACGTTCCTTAAATTTAGTAGAACCCATTAATCCGCTGGGTTCGGGCAATGTCTGTTAAGTACCTTGAAGGACATAACCGACTAGCTAGCAACCAGTTTCGAACCCGCAATCCTTCGCTGAAAGGTTAAATGCACTAAACCAATAGACTAATCTGTTGTACTTGTTGCTAATCGAAATGATGGTTGTTGCTGTGTGTTAAATACAATAACTCAAAGACACTACTGACTAGCTAATGGTTGGTTTAGGTTCCAAAACTGTGATTGACGTATTACAGAAAATATAAATAATTACCAACCAATCAATTCCTCCTTTATAAGCTTTAGCACTGGGGTGTAGATTCCACAGTGAGGAAGGATTTCGTCCAGAGATTTAAATGCGCTCGCCACCCGAGGTGCGGCTTCAGATGATCGGAATGTATCCTCCCTAACCTTCTTCTCCAACACCGACAGCAAATATGTTGTGGCTGCAAATTCATGGTTCGGGTGAATTAATGGGTGTGAAAAAATGGTTATTTTTTAGATCATCAAGCTGCTGAATATATTACAATGTATAGACAAGATTATAATAGGTTTCTTTGTTTTTAGAATTTTTTTTGAAAAGGATGACACAATGTATAATGGAAAAAACAGCAACATTTCCATCAATTTGTTGTCTAATGTATGTCTTTAATATAATTTGTTTCATTACGTTTATTAATGTGTTAATATGATGCCTTAAACTAGAACCTTATGGGATCCCCACCATTATAAGGTAACCGGTTCTCGTTGGACATGGCAACCTAATACAGGGTAGAAAAGAATACAAACCAAGCAGAACACACATGGTTACAGCCTGTATACCCATTTTTTTGTATTCGAAGAACTGGCTTTGAACCGTAAACCTTTAAGCTGGCGGTCCGACGCGCTAATGCGAGAGTTATATGGCTAGGAAAACCAAGCACATAACATGCCTTACCAGGTGAATTATTATCTTTTAGTGCCACTTTACCCAAGTGCCTACTGCTCATATTGTCAGCTCTATGAAGTTTTTTGACGGAAAAACAATATGGTCCCGCTTCACTGGTAACTATAAGCGACGAGAGTGATGGCGCCACCGCTATGCCTTTTTGACGTCATAAAGTAACATATCTATACGGTCGCCAAATGTTTAGCGCGACCGATACATATACCGACTTATACAAAAACAGTCCAGGTGACGAGCCTATCATGGGTTTAAAACTTGGATCGGTTACAAAAATAAATAAAATAAAAAAGTAAGATCTCTGAAGGGAAGCTTCTATTAAGCACAATACTTTAAATATCCCTATTTACGCGAATTTAGCCAAAAAATTAAATTGTCTCGTATATTACTGGTCCTACATAATATTTTGTATGAAGTGTATTTAGTGTTTGATCCAAAATTTAGTTAATATTTGTAGCAATGTAATGCATACTATTTGTGTAGCAGCCGTCAAACCGGAGATATATAAACAAGAGTCAAACCAGTGAAACGACAGCGTCACCGTTTGCTTATGTAATTGTTTTAATGGCTGTATTTTAAGACGTTGTTTCCTGTTTGCGAACTGTAAAGAGTAATTGTTACGGTTTTCAATCGTGCCATATATATACCGCGTACCTTAACATACTAACTAACTAACTAATCAACTTAACAAGATGATGACTCTTTAACAAAATGCTGAGATAGGCATTAGACAGAAACCTACGTTTCAGTGGCTACTATTACAGAAGATGTCCTTTAAGTCAAAAGACAACTTGCTCATTGAACTGATCGCCAGGTAGTCATGTAGCGCAACGACCAACGATGGCAGCCTACCGCGACCGACAATACCGAAAAAGTTTTAAAAGTTAAACAACTCTACATTTTTTTGTGGATCTGCAGTTGTACAGTTGTATTTAAAAATCAGAAGACTCCCATCAGAATACTTTAAGTATGACCAAAATTGTCGCAACTTTTCTGAAATAAGATAATGTCCAATTTAAGTAATAACACATTTTCAACATCTTTCACCGCGCAAAATTTAATTTAATAGATTAGTTTGCCTAATTTTTCTAAAATTGCTTTTATTTGTGTTCATTTATGTAGCTCAAACTATGCGAGATATTTTACTTCATACGACCTCTTGCGGTATTTGGTAGTGCGTTTTCATAGCCGTTTATTCTGCCAAAATCACTACGGTTTGGTGGTGTAGCGTAACGAAACTTGATTGATAAACATTACAATCTTGGCCATATTATTCTAAGTAATTAACTAACATATTCTCATCCATTAGTATTTAGTAATTGAAATTATAGGTGGTATTTGTAATGGCGGTATACATTATGGAAGGACCCCTGAGCAAATGGACTAACGTTATGAAGGGATGGCAGTACAGGTGGTTCGTGTTGGACGACAATGCTGGATTGCTATCCTACTACACTGTAAGCACTTCTTTTAACGTTCACTAATGAATAATATTCCCTATCTTGGAAACTGACTATTTTACTCAGAATCTATAATCACAGTTCGGTTTAAAAAAATCAATATGTATGGTAATTCGCACATTTTATTTGCCAGCACTGGTTTAAAAATGTCGAATTTTAAACTTCAGGAATTGATAATGATAGGAGAAAAGACACTTGCGGTTAAGAAAATTCCACTTTAGAACTTTCATTTAACCAAATGTTACATAGTGCTCAGTCTTTTCAATATTACATAGCAGTCTTTGTCAGTCTGGTCATCAAGAATTATGTTTCTTATATTTTGATACCATTTATGTTTCTTTTTCTTTGTTTATTCTGTTAGTATTATATTAACACAATATGCTTTGCTGGCCAAATACACAATAAAATGTATCTGAATCATATAGAATAGAGAATAGAGTCCTACCATTTAATCCAGGGGTGGGCAACATACGGCCCGCGGGCCGGGTCCGGCCCGTGAAGGGATTTTGACCGGCCCCCAGATTGTATCTAACAATAACCTGTAATGTGGCCCAGGTCCGGCCCGCTGTCTGTCCGACACATCATACCTAAAAGTTACCTATCGCCCTACTGTTACCGCACTGTTAATTGCGAGCTGGCGAAATAACAATTGCCTTAGTGAACCAACAATTGTGTTAGAACACTTTTTAAAGAAACAATCTAAGATCAAAGCAGAGAGCGTTGTAAACATCACCCACTACTGGGTAACAACGTGACTGTTAGGGTTAGTTTTTCTTTACTGTTATCAGTTATATTTAAATTTTAAATATAAATGTATTTTATATATTATAAAGGATTATTAACCATGGAATATCCTAAGAAACGTATATTTGAAAGAGAGTGTCTAGCATTTAACAAAGATTGGATACCGAAGTATTTTTACAAAGGTCGGCAACAAAGCAATAAGTCAACTGTAGGGTCAGAGTGTTGCGGTATTAAAAGAGTACAACATTAGTCGTCATTATTCGACGAAACTTGGAAACCATGGCAATAATTTAGTAAATAGATATGTGGTTAGGTTAGTGAACATAATTTCATCTAATAATCCGGCCCACCAACGACTTTATTTTCCCATATCTGGCCCGCCGACCAGAGAAGTTGCCCACCCCTGATTTAATCCCAAGGTACTTGCTTGCATGATATTGAAACCTTAAATTAATTTAAACTAACATGATTGCCCTCATACATAATTACAGGAACAGAGGATTTAGGTTTGGCAAGGGGAAGTTAAATGTTATGGTTAAGGGATTAGGAATAAGGTTTTAGAGCAGGGGTCAGCAACCTACCGCATTCGGCCCGCCAAGCAAAATCATTCGGCCCGAGACATCTTACTGAAGTATTAAAGAATACGGCCCACTGCGTCATCTGCAATCTTAGATTTTCATGAATTTCAACAATTTATGCGACAATAATAAAAATGCGCCTGACCGTGTCTATTGAGAATGTGTGCGTGCAGACAAAGAAAATGCTTTGAGAGAAGCCAATAAGTGTGTGTGTTTGTTGGCATGCGTTAGTGAGAGAAGAAGCAATCCAATTGTAATTTTATGACATTATGACGTTATGATACATATTATGACATGTAACATTATGACACAACAGACATCGTTTTTGCTATTTCATATGTGTTTGCATCATGTTCTTTACTAACTAAAGTCCTGTACGATAAATAATACTAGGTAGTAAACATATATTTTTCTAATTGAATTTGCAATCTTGAAATGTTAACAAAACATAGAAAAGTTGATGTGGAGTTGAGAAATTTATTACGGCCCGCCGAGATCATTATGAGTTTGGTTTTGGCCCGCGACTATGAAAAGGTTGCCGACCCCTGTTTTTAGAGGAATGATGTTTGGGTCATTGAGAAATATTTTAGTATAAAGATGATAATATCAGGTCTAAATTTGAAATATATAATACATGATCATTGACCAAGTTTAAGGAGAAAAATCCTACATACACTTAGGTAAACAAAAGTTCCAATTACGCCTTGGTGTTAAGTTTAAATTTACAGGAATATGCACAAATTAGCTATTCACTAAACCAAAAGAATTTACAGAGGTTTTTTGATAAGTTATCTTGTGTTTCAGTCAAAGGAGAAAATGATGAGAGGCTCTCGGAGAGGTTGCGTTCGACTTCGTGATGCAATAATCGGGATTGATGACGAAGATGACTCAACATTCACTATCACTGTGGACCAGAAGGTCTTCCATTTCCAAGGTATTTATTTAAAGAATGGACATTCTTTTTTAAGGATAAAGTGTAGCAATTCCAATCCTATTGGTCTTGAAACTATTAAGCATTTTAATAAGAATAGTTTATAGAGATTACAAATTTTAACACTAACAGCAATGAGTGTAACGCTAAAAGCCTATTCGCATATAAATCATAAAATTGTTTTGATGAGTCAGCCAGATGACCACTGTGTTTAAACTTCGCCATAATTTTATATCGGTAGTTAATGTTTCAAAATGTTGGCAGCTCGTGATGATGATGAAAGGAAAGAATGGACCGGTGCTTTAGAAGATACCATACTGAGGCACAGTCAGCGCCAGGTACTACTTTTTGTTTGTCTTAATAAAATCATATGTTTATTTTACCATATTTGGATCAGCAATATAAAGATGAAAGAAAGAACCCTCTAACCAGAATTCGAATGTTGTAATTGTAAACTAACGATTGAATTCCTTGTACTCTTGTACTATAAATAATTTCTTATATTATATCCAACAATTTGTTTTCTAATTTGAGTAATTTGTATCCATCCACAAACAGCAGTTTAGCATAGCTGTTACTCATTTTTTGTTTATGATTGAAACTAGTCGTTGAGCCTAAAATTTTACTTAGCTCAAGTAATGTTTGCCTAGAAGTATGAGAGCAGTATTGTCCTGCTGATTGTCCAGTATGTTGAACTTTATGTTATTTACAACAACAACGTCACATGGACACAGCATACAAGGCTCAATGGTCAAATACAAATTGTTTCAGACAATGTTGGCAACTAAATCTCTGTGTCGCTGACCCTGTTGTTTTTAATTGTTATTTTTTAAATATGAATGAGAATCTACAAGCTGTAATAGCCATTTAACTAAAAGCAGTTAGACATGCTAAAACTATTGGTACTGGGATGTATAAAGACAGCAAAACATAAATCCACTGAATCTATGGATTGTTGTTAATAGAGATTTTACAGGTGGAACCACACTTTGTTCCATCATTAGAGGAATTTGACCGTAAACTTGCTGAGGCCGACGCTTACCTTCAATTGCTCATAGAGAACGTTCAGGTTTTTCTTATTTCTACATAAATACATTAACATCGTCTGACCACATGGTCTAGGCCAGGGGTCGGCAACCTTTTCATAGTCGCGGGCCAAAACCAAACTTAACATGATCTCGGCGGGCCGTAATAAATTTCTTAACTCCACATCAACTTTTCTACGTTTTGATAACATTTCAAGATTGCAAAATCAATTAGAAAAATATATGTTTACTACCTAGTATTATCTATCATACAGGACTTTTGTTAGTAAAGAACACGATGTAAACACATATGAAATAGCAAAAGAGATGTATGTTATGTCATAATGTTACATGTCATAATATGTGTCATGACGTCATAATGTCATAATATTACAATTGGATTGCTTCCACTCTCACTTATGCGCATGCGAACAAATACACACATTTATTGCTTTCTCCCAAAGCATTTTGCACGCACACATTCTCAATGGACACGGCCAGGCGCATTTTTTATTATTGCCGCATATATTGTTAAAATTCATCAAAATTTAAGATTGCAGATGACACAGTGGGCCGTATATAAAACTTCAGTTAGATGTCTCGGGCCGGATGATTTTGCTTGGCGGGCCGGATGCGGCCCGCGGGCCGTAGATTGCCGACCCCTGGTCTAGGCATTGAGTCCCTAACCCCTACATCATCACACATGTCTATGTATTAGTTGGTACCACCTCACACATTAGTGGGTGAGCCACTAGTCAACACCGTTTATTCGGATTATTTTATTATATCATCTTATGCCCACTAGAAAATTAAATAAAATCTACCTCACCCCCTCTTTACTCGTGTTTTTATGCTTATCATGACTGATCCATAGTGATAAAAAATTCAGGAATCACTGATATATAAATTATTCAGATCATTTAATGACCAGTAATGTGGTTAAAACATAAAGCACTGCCGTATATCATGCATAGACATTTTATTGAAGATTATTGCACTAAATATACCCCAAAACACTTTAGATCTAATGCTATTAACTGCTTTCTTATTATTTTTTAATTAAATTTAATCTACTCTTGCTTTTACATTAAGTCAATTAAGTCAAACTGCAATTTTCTGTAATTTTTTATTTCAGTTCAATAGGAAACGCGCATTTTTCTAAAGTTTTATTTCGTTTTTTTCAATGGGAAAGGATTAAGTCACTCTCGTAGTACTGTGATTTTGGTAACTGGTTAAAGCATGACATTTAGGTATATAAATCTTTTAACCCAAGTACACCTAATAGGCCATAGAAGAAAAGTCAGCAAAAAGTGAGTCTGCGACAGATAAGCAGGTTGGTTAGTATGACCTAAACTGATAGAATTATTATTTGTAGATTTATAACGATGGTAAATATATTTACTAAATTATTTTTTTAGATTATTGCTCACCATAATTCATTTAGTCTTGTTTTACTAGTGTATATTGTTGAAGTTTATATTCAAATACTTTAAGGCCAGCTAACGATAGTATTTTTTCCGTTTTATTTCTGTTTATTTGTGAATTCATAAAGAAGGTAAACAAATTAAACAAACATATGTTAAACAATATTTCTTTTGAACACCAATATTCCATATTAAGTCCCAACCAATGTTCCACAATCTAACACTTTGATTCCTCCTACAGTCGGTGGATGGGATTCTAGTTGCGGCAAAGGTTTGTTTTTTGTTTCTAAGAAACCGGACATGAAGCTAATTGTTGATTATCCCAGGAAATGATTGAAGCCATCACCAAATCCATCATGCTTCTACAGTTGGCAAAGGTATGCTTGTTTATTTTAACTTGAAGTTCCTTCCCTTATTATTTCCCTTATTATTTTCCTCGAAAGTGCCATTTTATCCTTGTTTCTTCTAAATCGAAAGTACGTTGGGTTGTTTCTTGCAATGAGGCCAAATATGATTACCATCCTGCTCAGTCCAAAGGTTCCCACCACCAGCATTGCAGCATGAACACGAGTATTTGTATTAAAATCTCCGCTCCCAGTCAAACTGATATTTGAGAGGCTGGTTGGTCAAAAACAACTCGAGATTTCCATAAAACATGTCGACCACATCTTGCACTCGAGTGATAGCCCCGATGTGTGGTGTTACCGTCACATTCTTCATCCTCCATAACTCACTGTCGAGCGGCAGCGGTTCTTTCTCGAATACATCAAGAAACGCTGATGATATCCACCCTTTGTTCAAAGCTTCGATCAATGTTTGCTCCCTCATCACATCCCCGCGACCAATGTTAACGAATCCAGGCTTCCGTTCTGCACAATTGCTCAGCAAATCGGCAGTGAGCATGTGTCTGGTCCCCGCAGTGCTTGGGAGGATGTTGCACACGAAGTCGCATCTGCGCAACATCTCAGGCAACTCGTGTGCCATGTAGTACTGCTCGCATAACGCATCAGGGACCCGTGGTGTCGACACCAACCCCAGCACCGACATGCCGCACGAACGGCACAAGCGAGCCACAGTGCTTCCGATATCACCCACCCCAAGTATCCCGATTGTCATCTCATCCAGCGATCTATAGCTAAATATAAAATACAAAATTATTTAAAATCCCCAAAAAAGGAAAATTATTTCACACCTGTCAGAGAAACAATTTCCTCCTATCCATTCCTTGTTAACATTATTACGGACATAGTTTGGAAGTTTCAGCTTCATAGCTAACACAGCAGCAAGCGTATATTCCGACAGAGAGTGCCGATACTTTCCACCAAACCGAGTCAATATGTAATGTGGCTTGGAGTTATGCTGAACGATGTTATCCAAGCCTGCCCAGAGTGACTGCACCCACTTCACTCGATGTGGAATGTTCTGCATTAACCACCCGTCCACCTCCCATGTATCAATCAATGCCACGTCTGATTGCTCAAGCCGATGAATCACTTGACTGTTGTTGTCTTTTTCCAAGGAAGCCTCCTGAAATTTCAAATCCACCTTGCCCAGCCTGCCCACCACTTGTCCTGCTTGCTTGATAATCGCTTCGTTCACACCTGTAAGATCGTTTGCAAGGCAAATGCTGACCGCTCGCTTCATTCTAACTTTTATATCTTTAGCCTAATATCTGAATAGTAATATACTAATTTTATGTTTCGAAGCATATTAAGAACACTACTTATTTTTATATCACTGGTTAAATATATGGGATAGGGAAAGAAATTGATGTTGCATTCAAAATGGCTTAAACTGTCTATTGAGAATTCTGTTCCACTACTTGTATGTTTTCCTTTCTGCTCCAATTCTTGTGCATGTGTGCTTAGTGCAATACAGGAAATAAGTAATATTACACTCTGTTGCACAGACAGCAGTAACAAGCAATTCCCCCCAAAACAACCCGCCACAAATTATCTTCTCAAACAACCGGACAGCTGGCGGTGATGGAAGAAGGGACGGAGATTACGGTGAGATGTTCACTTGTTATTAAGCGCTTCCTTATATATTCCCTGACCAAATTCTACATTTCCATATAGAGCTGGGCAATTGTTATTATATCACACTTTTTAGTTTTATTTCCAGTTATCTAATAATTAACTTACTTTATATTTCACAACAAATTATATAACTTTTCCTTTGTGTTCGACTGGATGATAGATGCACAAAAATGATAGATGTATTGTGTAATTTCCTTGTGTTTTGTTTACACTTTAACACAAAATGAAAGTAATATGTTATGTGTTAATTGCAATACAATTGAATCACCCAATATTGAACCAAACGAAAATGGGAACTGTGTTTAAAAGAGTAAGGACATTCGCCGATATAACATATTGAACATTCCTATCCATTAGCAAGGGTAAAAACACTGCAAGGTATATTTAATCAGTTTTATCTTGCAAAATTTTACAAAACTGCAATGAAAACGAATTGTAGCAACAAAAACCTCCTTTTTATTTACTCCTGACAAGCTTTTTAATTATTGCCATCTAGTTAATCATCACGAATCCATTGACGCGAACGGGTTTCTTATGGAACATTGGTTTTGTCCAGTTTCTTTTTATTTTCTGACCGCAGTCCAAAATTTGTTTGTAACCTTCACTTGGAGCGGAAGGATTTGTATAATCGGGTTAAAAGTTTCTGGAAAGTTTTAAACACAGGGACTAGATGTGTTTGTACAAATTTGGTAGTATTAAACCGAAAGGGAATTCCCCACAATGCGGAACAACTGAAATTTTACCTTCAACAAATGTAAACTAGTATGGTCTAGATGTGGACAAATCTGAGTTTTAATTAAAAGTCGCCGGAAACCTTACTGAACAAAACATAAATCTCCAACTAGTTTATCTGCACCCCTTTACTAGAAAAGCATTTTCTAATTGGCAAAAACTTTTGGAAAGCAGTAAAGCTGTTCTGGGTGCTCTTAAACCTATATTTCATTCATTTAGTTTAGACTTCCATGGATAACTTGTTTCGTAACTCAGGACGCCCTTTATTTTAATATTCTAGCAATTCAAAATTAGGTGCTCGTAGTGGAATAAAATGAGTTTTATATATATAATTTTAATTCAAAATTAAAAAAAAGGGAAAAAAAGTAATGATGATTATATATAAAAATTAATTCATTAATCATACACACAATTTTGTTATTAAGAAAAATAAAATTGCATGTATGATAAATGAAATAATTTTTTTGATTAAATTAGTTAATATAAAACTTTAAGACAAGTAATATAAAAAATTTGCTGAATAAAGACATCACCAGTTTAAACTTTAAGGTTTGTTATTTAACATGGCGTAGACATGTACAGGTCTGACAAGAATTTGTACCTCTATCTCATTACTTTATGTTGCAAACTTTAGACAAAGATACATCAATTGGGACAAGTGTAGATGGGGAAGTTGTTGTCAGACCTGAGACTCATGATGTTGTTGCAACGACTTCAAGTGAGAATGATGACATGACAGAGTGTGATACGGATCTTGTACCAACTGCGCCAAGTAAGTTTCTGAACCCAATTTTTTATAGTCCCGGTGTGTTATGCAAACTTTTATACCATTTTTATGTTATTATTTAAATTTATTCTTAGAATAACCTGGCTTAAGAAGAAAGGAAAAATTATCATAATACCAGCTATACTTGTTTTGCAGTTTTATTCTGCCTCCTTAACTTAAAACAATTGTACCATTCTTCTTTAATCTAACAAAGGACCAAAATAAATTTGAGCTGCAAGATCTGTACCGTGAATAAAGTGGAATTCAAACCTTTGTTGCGTTTCTCTGTTTTAATGTGGAATCTTATATATTACCCCGGTTTATGAACTAAATAAAGTATTATAACCCACTCAATTATCCAGAGGCCCCGCACCTGCCCCTCCCCACTGAGACGTCGCTCACTCCTGCCACCTCGTACTCGAGTAGCGAAGATGAGGGTGACGAGTTCTACGACGCTGATGAAGATATCAGATCCAGGTAGTTTGTTCTTTTTTGAAATATTTCTTAATTGTTTCTGCTACCTGTACTGGGGAAACCTTATAAAGATATATACAAATAATCATGTGGGAAAGTACTTCGGTAGTTAAAACAAGGTTTTGTTTTTTTTACATAGTTTTTAAGAAATTGATGGCATTGCTTGTATTACAATAAAAAGTGCTAAAAAGATATTTAAATATCGATTTGATTTTAGCCTGTTTTTTAGACCTAACTGTAAGTTGATAATTTTAAAAAAAATTAAAAGTTTTTTTGTTAAATAGTTTATAATATTATAAAATTTAGTAAAACTGTACATAGATATTTATTTATAAGTGCACTATGATGAAACATTATAGCCTGTTTTTTTATTATTGCTTTCTAATCAAATGAAATACAATACTATAAACATCCTAATCATTAATTTCTGAAGTAATTGGAAATAAAACGATACATGCTATTAATAACCTAAATTCATTTCCTGCTTCACTGACATTGTATGCATTGTTCCACAGCTGACTCATAGCTAGGCATACTTTCCATGGTCTACTTGTTAGCACATACCTGTTTCATGTTGTGTACTAGTGATGTCATACAATAGTTTTAAAGTGTGTTTAAGTGTGTCATATACGTACCAGATGTTTGTTCAGGGCAGTGACAGCATAGGTATTATTGGAATAGCAAATAAAACTACCGGCACTCTAAGTTAAATATTAGCGAGAATTTCTTGGATTTTATGCGACATATTTTTATAAGTCCAAATTTATAAAAAGAGTAAGTCAAGTTTTAAATTCAGTAAAGGGTCTAGTAGTATAAGTAAAACTGCTATTATTTTGCCTTTTATGTAGTTTAACTTAAATAGGATTTTCCAAGTTTTTTCATATGATGTTATGTCATAATAGGCATTAAGTATGAATGTTTCAACCCAAAACAGCATTTTATGCTTTTGAATTGGGTTTAAGCAAATATAGTGATAATGTAAAAGTTCTTATGTCACTCTTTTCGAAATTGGGTGACAGATTACGGTCTGTAAACAACTCGCGTGCTCCACACAGCAGGAGCAAGTCATCTTTAGAAGCCAACCAGAACATTGAACCAAGTTCAGCGACGCTACAAGCTATAGATGTGAATTCAGTGGATTGCGTACCTTCGGTAGAAGAAGAGATTTTAAAAGTAGATTCAGATGTGGTACCTCATGAAAATGGAGATATGTTTATGCAGGAAGAGAATTCCAATGATAACAAAGATGGTAATTTCACCTATTTTTCGCTGGTTATTCTTGTTTAATACCAGTCATCAATGTTTTCAGGCGAATCAGTTGAAGAGCACAAGAGCGTTATTATGCACTTATTATCACAAGTAAGATTTAAAATTTGTTGTTTTTTCAACAGAATTAATTTTAACATAGTTTTAGTAAAATAAGGATACCAAATGATATAATTAGTAATTTGTGTGACTCATCTACAAACCGCATTGTCTTGCATAAATAGAACTCTTTATGACACATTAGTATATGCAATTGTTAAACGTTAGCACTGAGTGTTTAAAGTTGTTTTGCTGTTCCAATATTACTTTGGATCTCATATGTCCACTGTTGCATTTACAGATCTATTACTGTAAATTATCTTATATTTTTACATTTTGATCTCATTTCTACATACTAGATAGGAAAACGTTCGATGGGTGCTTTTCCCAGGAAAAGTACTGCTCAGTTTATCATTCATGGTGAAATTGATACAAACTTTAATTGATTCCATATCAGGTTAAACTGGGAATGGATCTTACCAAAGTGGTCTTGCCCACATTCATATTAGAACGACGTTCACTGTTGGAAATGTATGCAGATTTCTTTGCGCACCCTGACCTTTTTGTCGAGTAAGTTCTGTTTGTTGCTATTGTGTGTATAAAGCCTGTACTGTGGATCCGTGACGTAAACTATATCCGGTTGGGAGTATTAAAAGATTTATGTTTGTATATCGCCGTATAAATAGGTTGGGAAATCACCATTGAATGGTTTATTTATGGTTTTTTCGTCATAGATTTTACAAGTTCCGGGCTTTTTTGCACATTTTATAGACATTTCTTAGAAACACGCTATTTAAAAAACGTTTTTTTTGTGTATAGTCCACATTTGACAGTGTCTGTGTATCACTGCTATCTTTGTACTGACTTTTTCTTGTCCTGCTGGTATATAATGTACCGACATCTACACAAATGACCTCCGTATGACATCACTTTCAGGGTTGGCGAGAAAGAGACAGCCGAGGAGAGAATGGTGGCGTGTCTGCGATTCTACCTCAGCACCTTCTCCGCTGGTCGGAACAGCTCAGTGGCGAAGAAGCCTTACAACCCAATCATCGGCGAAACATTCCAGTGCATCTACCATGTGCCACCAGGTCTGCAAGGCCCAGAACAACCCACTGTGGTAAGGTACCAACATATCTGTAGTATATGAAAATTAATTGCATGTAGAGTATTAAGCTCTATCTGTACTAAAGTTGAGTGAGGTTTAAAGTTAGGGTTGGATTTGGGGTTCAGATTGGTGTTACAGGGTGGGTTAGAAAAGTTTTCCCGCTTTGATTGTCTAGTTTTCCTTTCTCCCCTTTAGTGTTGTACATTTTGTGCCAAGAACCAAACAGTGAAAGCCAATATAATTCAATGGAGAATTTCAATGCGAACAAAACAAATGTTCCACCCATACCCATCTTTAACCATTTTCCTGGAAATCCCGAAAAACTATACCCTGTTCTAACGAGAGACCAGTCTTTTTAACACCTAACAATAACAAAAAACAAATGAACTAGTGGGATGAGCTTTTTAGAGGTGTTAAAAAAAATATGTATTAGATAAGAATATAAGCACGACAGCCATTTTTCCCGCATTTCAGCGGCTATTATTATTTGACAGCCAATATTTGGGTTCTGCTAAGGATTATTTACATCAAATTGTGAGGGGAAACATAAAAAACATAAATCAATAGATAATTTTAATATGAACATAAAAGTTTATGATACCCCATATGGCCAATTCCTTGTGTTTTCAGGGATTTTCTTACCAACATTTTTTGTTTTCAATAGCTTAGAACTGGAAACGACAATTCACTCTAAATCGATAAATATTGAAATAAAATATCCCGATTTATCCCGAAAAATACACCATTTTAGAAAAAATATAATATTATAACATGACTAAATTAAAAGGTTACTTAAAACCGGCATAAATGGATAGTTAATTTTAAAACAACCAAAAAACTCGGGCATCCAATACCCAGTTTTAACTGTTTTTCCTGAAATCTCCATAAACTAAACCACACGCAAACTGAAAGGAAGGAAATATCCAATTGAAGTCAAGTACCTTTCACCATCGCGTATTAATGGGAATAGAATTTTCCTATCAATGTTAAGCTTATGTACATGTTAGCTACTGCGTTATGAATATGTAGTGGTATATTAAGTCAAATTTAAATAAAAATCTAATTTTTTATAACCAAAACTTAAAAATGTTTCAATTGAATTTAAAATCTTAGAGATGCTAACATTTTTTTATTATTTTTTTCGTTTCATATAATTTGCTTCCCACTGTACAGGTGGCTGATGGACCTATCCCATGGGCAAAGTCGAATCAATTAACGTTTTACTCCGAGCAAGTGTCGCACCATCCACCAGTGTCAGCGTTCTACACCGAGCTCAAGGACAAGCGAATGCAGTTCAACGGGCATATTTGGACCAAATCCAAGTTTCTTGGTCTTTCCATCGGAGTCCATAATATCGGCCAAGGTTTGTAGCAATTTGTTTCATAATTCTGCTGGAAAGCTGTCGCCAAGGTTAGTTCTTGGTAGAAATTTGTTTCGTAATTCTTCTGATGGAAAGCTGTCTGTTTTAATTGTGTTTGTTTTATGAGTTGCTAAACAATCACTGTTTACAAAAGTTTCGTATTTTATTTACTTTTCTTTATGGTTGTGTTATTGGGCAAGCTGCTTAATGGGCGTTTTTTTTAACCTTCGAACCTTCCACCTAAACATACAAGCACAACGGCATAATTGTTACTCGCATAAGAATTATTTGAATTATAATACAATCCAAAATTATTTGTGGCAGTAAAAAGTGTTACATATAAGGCTGCAACGATATAACAATAATTGCGATACTACTGCATCGATACTTTTAAAGGTATATTATCAGACCGTAGATGCATTATTTTAATAGAAAAACTTTGCGTAGAAATGCATCTTGAGTATCTGTAAAAATAGCCTTTATGCACTCACAAAGACATTGCGATGTCAAAAAAAATATAAAAAAACTCTTTGTTATATCAAACACATATAGTGACATTTGTTATTCTGATGTAGTAATCGCAATAAGCTGTAGTTTTACGCCTATCCTTATGTATTTTTGGTGCTAATATGTTATTATAATTCCGTTTATTTGTACACACTCTATTATGCCATGGTACCATACATTTTGATTTATGTAAGCTGACTCATTTATAAACTTAGCATACAATCAAGGTGTGAAAAATGTTTCGTGTAATTAAACTTAAAAAACTTTACAAACCCAATATATACGAACTGCGCTTATCAGCATCTGACAAACTTTTTGTTTCTTACCCAAATACAG
>CH001686.1:251223-276800 GCA_000149265.1 Ciona savignyi | reverse complement strand
TTGTGTGTGAATGATCGACTGTTTATACATTTTCGTGAATGAAAAGTTTTGGGTGTAGCAAGTTATTGTATTTCTATTGTATTTCGTGAATGGTCTTATTTATAGCCTTGTAGATTGATTAAAAGGCTGTATTCAACAGTATCAGTTGCCAAAAATCGAATTTCTTAATGTATTATAATATAGATGTTGATAAATGACTACCATTATCCATAAGTATTGAAAGAAACCTTGTTACTAAGGTCAATTTATACAAACTGTGCATGGTTGCAGGGGAGTTAGAGTCACGAAGATTATGGGAGAAAGTGACGTTCAACTTGCAGAACAACAACATAGAGGAAGCGACTGATGGGAAACGGTTCTTGGAGGATCGGCAACGTGCTGAAGCAAAGCATAGATTGGAGAACGGAATTGTTTATAAACCAAAGGTTGGTATTTACCTTTTCCACATTCTGAATGGTTAGAATATGTATTAAAGGTCCATTAATGGTCATTATTGGATATCTTTTCTACAATTGCCAAAGTGGTCTTTTAAGGGGGAGTTTAAATGGTCTTGTCTAAGAAGCAGATGTTATTTACTATTATTTCTAATGGTGGAGAAAACAATGTGTGTTATTATCAGCATGTATATTGTCAGCTGATGGTTCGACAAGTTAGCTGTATGAGCTAATCAGCTGAACTTTATATACACTGTATCAATAATGTTTATTGTGTTTAACATATGCACAGATCTATATGCTTGTTTGCAAAACAAATGCCTTATCACACAAGACGTCATTCTGCCACGGCCACCATTATTGTAACATTGCACCACAGAATAAATATTTGAACATTCCAGTTATTCCACGAAGACGATTGTCAAAATTGGATTTTCAACAATCCGCTAACGGCTAGAACATCTTCATAGACATCTTCTTTATACATTAAATAAATCATTTTATAAATGTTGATCATAAGTAGTATTCTTTTATAACCGTCTTCTAACTAATATTGGGTGCTTCCTATAGCAGCATGCTGGACGTCATATTGTTTGTGATAGCGCCAGTGATAGGAAAGGTTGTGGGTTTAAAACCCACCCACTGCTGTTTGTGTGGGTACCTGTGCAAGACAGTTGCATCACATTGTGATACGTTACCATGTCCAAGTGAAGTTTTAACTGAATATCAAACTATTTATTGAGTTACTTGTGTTGCTTGTTTTATCAATGTATTGCAAAACGTGGCAATAATGATAATGTATGCTCTGTGTATTAATTTTAAATAAAATGTTCCTGCTATTGTTGTTCAAAAAAACTTGCATAGTTGGTGCTTTTGAACATACACGTGGTTAGTTCCTATTTCTTGGGAATAGGAGATTAATGTTTATAAAGCGCAAGGGGCATTAACACACACAGACAATCGTCAGATTACCTCGTGTCCACTTTCGATTTACCAGAGGTATAAATTATTAAATTACACTGTGCTCTTCTTCCATTATTTCACTGGGTTTGGCCCTCTACCAAGTGCAGATCCTTCAGCAGACCCAACATTTAATAATATTATGGTAAAAATACTACAAAGTTGTCTTGGGACCACTTCACAACAATGACCTATGTTTAATAAATCTATATGGGTCACAACCGCAAACCAGTTGTAATAAATAATCCTGCTCATAAAGAGACGTATGCAAAACATGGAACCGTGTCACTATTTAATTGCGTCAACAATACATTGATTGAACTTCCTGGGTTACTGCGGAGGTGTGATGCTAGAAGCACAAGACAAAAGTTTCCAAACAAAAAAGTTGGGTCGAAAATTGCACGTTTGAAGACCTTCTGCAACGAATTCCCACAAAATATAGAATCTAGTGTAATAGTTCGTAAGTGCTTCATTTCAAAGTTCATCTCTGGGGTGTTCATGTGTGGTGGGTCGGCAGGCGCATGGGGTGGCGAACTCGAAGACGTACGAACACCTGGAAGGCTCATCGACTGATAATAACTTGTGATCGACTCCACATTTAAGCCGAACCTGCAATTTTTAGATTTTAAGTGGGTGGGGTTGTTTTTACAGCAATCAATTATTTTGATTTCCCAAAATTATTTTATACCTACTATTTTTATTTGTATAGTACCCTGGCCACCTTAGTGTAATAGTAGACAGGTTTTGAGTTCGATCCCCACCATAACCGATGTACTTTTTAGTTGTACCTGTCCGACAGATTGGTCAGGTGGTTGCGTCGCCTTTCAGCTGTAGCGAAACTGGTTGCTAGCTGGTCGGTTGTGTCTTGGCACTTGACCAACATGGTCTGAACCCAGTGGATAAATGGATTCTACTAAATTGAAGGAACATGTAAACCATGCAATAGCTCCGGTAGGCGCAATGTGATCTGACGATTGCCTGTGTGTTAACACCCCGTGCATTTTCCCATTCACAGCAATAACTATGACTATCCTATCCTATCTTTTTGTTCAAGTCAGTTGCATTTTGGTGGTCAAGCAATAAAAATAAATTGTGCTGAAACGCTACACATCATTAACTAAACATAGGTCCTATGATCACGTTACCTCGGTGGTTCTTGCAGGTCCGTTCCAACACGTCAATCCGTTGTCGTATTGCATGCGAGAATACTTGTCTTCCGCTACACCCGACCATCGTCCCCATCGACTGCAATACAACGATACTTGACATGATTTGTATATAATTACAAGCATGATGATTGCATTTAACACCACAGATATTAACATGTTGCCTTAAACATGAGTTACACAAGTTTTATGCCAGACTGGGTGATATGGCACTACTGTCAAATAACAAGATTGTTACCAGCCAGTCTGGGTAGCAACCTCACCCTCACAAACCCACCCGAGATTGGTTTCTGATTGCAAGCATGATGATTGCATTCAACACCACAGATATTAACATATGCCTAAATCATCAGTTACACAAGTTTTATACCAGACTGGGTGATATAGAACCACCTGGGTAGCAACCTCCAACTTACCCGAGATTGGTTTCTGATCCTCCACTCTTCGGACTTTGAGAAGTTCGGTCGAACGGACACACCTTGTAGATGTACCTGTTAAGATGGGTGGGGGGTTAGAAAGCACCTGGTGGTTGCATGCAAGACTCACTCCAAGGTGTGCAGCTCATAGCACTGGAACTGGAGCGCTTGATAGGACTCATCGGGACCAAAGTCCAACTCCAGGCCGGTCTTTAAGGTCCTGAAAAAGATTAAACAAGTGATATTCATAAGTTAAAATGTTTAAAAGCATTACATGTGGGTTCAGCCAACAAGTTTGGGATAGAATCTTGTATGCTACCCCCTACCCGCTAGGAATAAATGGGAAAATATTTTTTAGCACACATCCAATTTTTGTGGTTCGAAAATATCAAACAACAGTTAAAATATTTAATAATACAATACAATCATAAGGAACGCACTGAATTTCACTCTCCACACTCTTCTTATCAGCCTGGTGTTTGCGGAATGTTTCTCTTGCAGAGTTCGCTTCGTCAACAATCTGTTGCGTTTCAGCACTGTATTCGCCACTAGGGACCGCTGGAGGGACCTGGTAACATGTCAGGTTAGACACTACAAAAAAGTACGCAAAAAATGATATTTCCAGTAGTCCTGACCATTAAGTTGTAGGTTGGGGTGCAAAGTTTATCCGTTAATAAATCACATATCCTTGCTCAATAATACTTTATAAACAGATGAATATACTAACTTGAACACATTGAACCTTTCACAAAACATCAACTCAATTTTCCTGATGATATCCCGGATAATACCTTGTGCTGTGCTCTTACCTCATCTTCCTCTTCTGCTTCCTCCTCTTCCTGATGATCCTCCTGATCTGTCTCCTCCTCATCCTCATAATAATCCTCTTCATCTACAACCTCCCCCCTCAGGATATCATCTTCCCCAAGGTCCTCCTGATTGAATGGTTTTATCAGTTTCAACAGTTATCATGGAATGTGGTCGCAGATGAGATTAAACCCATTGCGATATGTCGTAATGTAATAGACATTGCATATCTGTATGATCCATGAAACCTCACGGCGCTGAAGCAATGTAAGCAGCTTCCCTAAGAACACAGATGAATAGCAGAGAGTGGGTTTCGAACATTCAACCGTCCATCTACGAATCCCGTCAATTACAAACACAGCCACTCGACCAACCTCGGTTTTAACCTCCTGGTTCTCCTGCTCCTGCTGTTCAACAGGGGGAGCCAATGTGGTTTGGAATGTTGAGTTGATCATCGGCCACACGTTGGTGAGGAAGTAGTTTAAATCAACAGAATCCGCTTGCAGCAACACCTGCCAGTGTTTGATGAGTCTTAAGGTTTTGAGTGTGTTTATGAAGTAGAACTAATTAGTAAATCACAAATGCACTGTTGGTGTGAGTACAGCATCCTACATCATAAGTGATACGTAGTTTGAATAATCCTATTTGACATTAAAATATGCAACATGGGAGTACTAGGAGTAATTGCTGTGTTAATTAAATACACTGGAGTACGTGTGTACTTTAAATTTGTAAGTAAATTATTTGTGAAATTCTTTATTGGAACTGTAATAGAGAACTTAATAGAGGAACAAAGTGGTTGTTTAGCATTTAAACACGACAAAAACGCTGACTCATGATGATTACCTCAGCCTCCGCAGCAGTGAATTCCGAATCGGAGGTGTCCGGGTCAAGTTCGCTGTGGAGTACCAGCTCAGCAGGGACCAATCTGCACCAACAGAACATTTATTTAATACTGTAGGTTAGATGGGCAAACATCACAGAAAGAAAGACGCAAAAAGTTTTAACACTTCATTGAATTAAAAACAGTTGATTTGGCGTTACTGTGATTTGGATATGGTATTGCATATTTTAAAAAAACAATCTTGCAGGTGGTGAATGCTCTGGAAGCTTTTCCACCACCTTGAGTCATTTATTCTACTGACCAGGATTTTTAGGATGTTTAATTGCTTCATTAATAGTTTAAACTAAAGCATAAAAAATAACAGAAGGAAAAAGGATTTCTTTAGTTTTACGCTCACATCGCATCTTTGTCAGAATCCATTTCCGAAAACGCTTCGGCTCCCCGCTTCAAGTTGTCCTCGTGTGCTTCCTTCAATCTCTGCTCTTCCTTCACTCGTCTGTGCTCCTCCAAAGCCGTTGCCTCCCTGGACTCGATCTCCTCCTTTGAAATCTTCAGATCTTCTTCTTTCGCCGACAACTCCTCCAGCTTTGTCTCCAGCTCTGCAACCTTTGCCTGGATGTGGATGGATGGGGTGGGTTTGCATTAATGGACGGAGGAATGTTTTATCCGGAAGTTAAGAAAATCTATTTCTGATCAATGTTTAAACCAGGGCTAAGGCATGATATCATGATTTAACAGTCTTAGTGACAAAGGGTTTTATGGGACATCCGCACAATTTGACAGTCATAGATGGTAACAATCTGTTACTTTGCAACCTTTACACTTGTTAAAGCATTATACTGGTGGGTGGTATAAATTCTAAATAGCAAACAAATACACTTCATTCTACCTGTCTTTCAGCTTTCTTGGAAAGTCCAGTCTTTGAAAATTCTTCTTTCAGTTTGATCCCTATATTAGCTGCTTCATTTTCTTCTGCAAGTCTTTGTTTTTCCGCGATCCACAATTCATTGCAAGTGTCTGTGAATGACCTTTTTTAATAAATCTAAACACCTCTGAAATTTCAAACAAGACAAAAAATTTATTGACCAGTTTTAAAAGTTTTGTAAAAAATAACGATTGAAAGTAATGAAATTATGCGACTTTTAGTGGAAAAAAGGGTCAGAGAAAAAATGCAATTCTGTCCGCATCATTGTAAAAAATGGCCAAAAAATAGTATTCTTTTGACAAAACCAAACTTTATTTGTTTTTTTACAGAAAAGTTAGCTGTTACCACGTATTTTAAGTTATTTTCTATACACTTTGTAGACATGCGCTTTAATTGTCAAATGGCGTTTATTAACTTGTTTACATTTCACCAAAAGTGTCCATGTAGCACTGATACTATGTTAGCATTCTTTAAGCTTTTAACTCAAAATTGGAAGCATTATTACTCTTCGAATTTTGGACAAATGTTTTAAGGTTAGCGATGAAAAAACTACGTCCTAAAAGAAAAAAAACAAGAGTAATATAAAAATACTTTGGCATTTTTGAGTATTCTTCCATTCATCACTTCCATCACAGCAATCGCAAACTCCGTCATTAACTCGGGAAGATGGGATATTGGCAGGCCGGTACCCTGAACAAATATAACGATGATGACTTTTTCAAGCAGGAGATAACGAAATTTTAACATCAGAGCGGAGGTTTGAAACTTTCCAACCCCCAATTACTTGTTAGTGCTGCCACATAATAAGCTCAATACAATATTAAATCAAGCAAAATGAAACATTTAAACACAAAAAAGATTACCAGGATTAGGACAATGAAATGAACCGTTGGGGCAAGCCGACGTCCCAGGCTCATCAGAGCCGTCAGTGCAATCGCAATAATCATCGTTGACTAACGAAAATTGAAATGATTTGCTTCCATCAAAGCAGGTGAAGTCACGATCTGGGTTGTACAAGCTGTTTTCTGCATAGATATGATTGTTATATTTTGACTAAATACAACGTCATTGCTCACACATACTTGTCAATGAAACTCCTCTGATACGAAGCCCATCTCCTGCATATGCTGCGTGAACCAACACAAGCACTGATATTACAATCACACAAACCATTGCAACAAATTGATTCTACCACCTGTGAATAAACTTTATTTACAATACAACAATGAAGCATGGATTATAATCAAGAATGTAAAGTACAATATTCGTCACCAAGATCTAGTGTCTGTACGCTTTTAAATATATTAAAGTGTGCAAATGTTCAATAGTGCACACATCAAATATTCACATACTAATTTAAAGCATTATATTTGGGTATGACCTATACATTTACTTTCCTGGTTACTTAATTAAGGTAAAACTAAGAGGATATAGGGAAACTGTACCATATATTAAAGAGGTTATTAGGGTTAGTTTTTATGGTAAAGTTCAATATTAAGACAGGGTTCCAATCAGTATCTATAGTTTAAATCAGCAGTATCTCTCCTTTAAGTTATATAGTTTTATTAAGCAGTAGGCCTATTCCTTTGATTAAAACGAATGGTTACTTTCTCCAGGTTTTTTGGCATGGAGATATTATCTTTCAAACGAACTCAGCTAAGTGTGAAATGATATTTGGGAAAGTTAATATCAGATGCCATATTTTATATACTGAATCATCATCAAAATTTTTAAGATACAAAGCTTTCCAGGAGTTTAATGTTATTAATCTACAAATACAAATGAGGCTACAACTACAAAAAACCAGAAGGGGCGTGCTTCATTTTCGGAATATGTCAAAATCCCCTAGTATACGAAGTCTATGGGTCTTGTCCGTCCAATTAATGCTTTGGGGAAAGGGCTAAAAAGCCGGCAAGGGTTGAAAAGGCAGACACGGGGAAGATAAAAAAGACAAAAAGAATGAAAATACTGGTTCGGCCGGTTAGTCTGGCGGTTAATTGCGTCGTCTTTCCATCGAAAGGTTGCAAGTGCGAAACTGTTCGCTAGCCAGTTGGTTGTGGTCCTTGGGCAAGGCACTTTACAGACATTGCTTAAACCCAGCGGATTATTGTTCTACCAAATTAAAGGAACATGTCTATCATATACAACACACTGCAATAGCTTCGGTAACTAAACGGTTGGCACGAGTCGAGGTGATCTGACAGCTGCCCGTGTGTTAACCCCGTTGGTTTTCCATTCACAGGGATAAACATGAATATCCTATCCAATAAAATAAAGATAGGTCACTAGTCTTAGTTTTAACATAGAGTAAGAGGTAGGGTTAGTTCTGCGGTAGAGATTAGTGTTTAGGCAGGGTTAAAATTAGTTTTCATAGTTTTAGTAAGCAGCTTCCTTTCTTCGCTCTTTTCCTCCTTTAGTCCTTTCAGTGTCGCCGCGTGACAGGTACGACTGGTCCCCAACTATTTAGTTGTATCTTAGGGAAAGGAACTTAACGGAAATTGTCTGTCTAAACAAAGTGTAATTGTGGGTTCTACCAAATTGAATGAACGTCTTATATATTACCCTCCATCCTTCTCTTAACGCTACGTTCCGTTTTAACAAAATTGTGATTAGCTGTACTTTGTAATTGTACCGGTTTTTAAATGTAAGAGCTTTAACCCGAATTACATATGTAGGCAAATTGGATTATATTTGTGTATATATACTCTTAGCTAACAAGATCAGTACTCAAAGAAAATAGGAATTAAATAGGAATAAAAAAATGAATAACAAGTCATATATTTCATTCATTAGGAAAAAAATCACATATTTCCAAACTGTATCTACACGACTCGGGTTAAACTTTTTAATCACATTTGTGATCTAGTATTTTTAAATTATTATTTCTATGTAAGGTATACGTGACAAAACGTTAAATCGGATAAGATCAATGAAACCCAATAACATATGTGTTATAACGCAGTAGATGCATTATTGGCGAAGGAAAGTCATTTGTTTTTGGATAAGATATAAAAGTTACAAGAAGCTTTTAATGGTCTACTTTTTTGGCCAATTAGCGAAACAAGTTTAGTTTGGTTTATTAAGTTTTCAAATGTTTAAAAACGGTAGGATAAGGCATGTTTATCCCCCTAAATGGGAAAATCAAGCGGCTTAACACAAATACAATCGTCAGATCACCTCACACCCACCGTCGGGTTACCGGAGCTATTACAGTGTGATTTGTATGATTTACACGTTCCTTCTATTAAGTAGAGCCCATTGAAAGGTAGCCTAAGGCCTTGTGAAAACGACGATTGCCCCTCACCCATGTCTTTGTGATATTGCCCACTTGCGTTTCCGAAAGGTGATAATCTGATAAAGACTACGCTTCTAATAACATTTTTCTTATTCATAGGAATAACATCTAAATCGTCTAAGGAAATATCTTGGGTAGTGCGTCACCAATTAACTAAAGGGTTTGGGTTCAAAGCCTGTAGTTAGCTAGTCGTTTGTATCTTTGGGCACGGCTGTAACCTTTTAAAATCTATCGTCATATCACCTCGCGCACCCCGTCGGGTTACCGGAGATATTTCAGTGTGTTGTATATGGTAGACACGTTCCTTTAAATTGGTAGAACCCATTAATCCGCTGGGTTCAGGCAATGTCCGTAAAGTGCCTTTCCCAAGGACACAACAGACTAGCTAGGACCAGTTTCGCACCTGCAACCTTTCGATGGAAAGACGACGCAATTACCCACCAGACTAACCTTTTGAAATAATTTTAAAACGGAGTGTAAAAAAAACAGAAAAGATTACCTTCCAGACCAATTCACAACCACAGGTGACAATAGTAAGATTGTATAACTTGGATCTTAAGCAAAAAGAAGCGACCGAGGCTGTCCCATATAATGGCACCGACTCTGTTTTCCTAATATTTTATTCACTTAATCTTTTTTTTTTTGCGGTAGTTTATTGCAAAGGGCGTTAGACTAATACAAAACGGCGGCAAAGTACAGATATGGCAAAAACAGCAGGGAAAATATATGAACATAATACTTCACATGAGCCCAGACCATTTTGAATTGTGTTTCCATAGGGTGTTGTTACTAATAGCGGCCATTTTTTCCGAAACTTTTACATTTGCCACAAAATCAATAAATGCATTTACAAAGGGACTTATTTTTTGGATTTTACTACGATAGATAATGAAATCGCGAACATTATTATTTCATAATTATTGGTCACTTGGCCGGCTACCATGTTTATTTCTTATCTTTGCGGTTACCATAATTATGGGTCCCATTTGGAAAAATGGGACACATATTGTTTTTGTCCGTTTCTTTTTTTTTTTTTTTTTTTTTTTTTTGTCAAACGCTTGACAGGCATGGCTTGTGGCAACGACATCTACCAGAAGGGTAATGAAATCGCAATAAAAGTTTGTCGTGTGTTAGATCACATGGTCTAGATGTGCACGGATCAAAATTTTGCGGAATATACTGAGGGGAATTCCCCTGGGAGGTGAAAAACCAAAACGGTATCTTTTTTTAAAAAAATAGCTTTCTTGGGCATAGCGCTTGAACGGCTAATCCAATTTTAATTAAATTTGGTAAACTGTAAGGGCATCAGCCACTGATATACCATTCACAAGAATTAAAAAAATTACCCAGGGAAATACCCTAAAAATAAGATTTTGTTTTCAAATCATGATTGTGGCAGGCATTGGTTGTGGCACCGACATCTACCAGAAAGAGTAATGGAATTGCAATAAAACTTTGTCATTTGTTAGACAACATGGTCTAGATATGCAGAAACCAATATTATTGGTAATATACTCAGGGGAATTCCCCTGGTAGGTGAAAAACCAAAACGGTATTTTTTTTTAAAAAAGAGCGTTTTTGGGCAGAGCGCTTAAACGGCTACTCCAATTTCATTTAAATTTGGTAAACTGTAAGTGCATTAGCCAATGATATAACACTTAAAAGAATTTAAAAAATTACATAGGGAAATACCCTAAAAATAAGATTTTGTTTTCAAATCATGATTGTGACAGGCATGGGTTGTGGCACCGACATCTACCAGAAGGAGTAATGGAATTACTATGAAACTTTGTCATTTGTTAGAAAACATGGTCTAGATATGCAGAAACCAAAATGTTGGGTAATATGCCCAGGGGATTTCCCCTAGGAGGTAAAAAAACAAATCGGATTTTTTTTAAATTAGGTTTTTGGGGCATAGCGCTTATACGGCCAAAATGTTAGTTCCCTATCCGCCTTATTGAGCAAAAAGAAAAAGGGAACATAGGGAAATACCCTAAAAATTATGATTTGTTTTAAACCATGATTGTAACAGGCATGCTATATCGCTTCGAAATCTCCAACAAGGAGTCGCCAAAGCGGATTAAAACTGATTGTTAGATTATCTAACAAACATCTAACTTAGATAACATAACTTAGATATGTTAAGCAGAAATTTATGTACTAAACCCAGGGGAATTCTCCGAAATAATGAAAAACTCAATCGTGCTGTTTCGGGAATTTACCTTCCCTTTACCAAAGCGCTTGACAAGAGGCTTAAATTAAAACATTTGTGGTAAAATGTTCGTAAATCGAACACGCTTTTTCTTTTGTTAACTACACATGGAAAAGAAGTTTGGTTTAATAACTATGGGACCCATGCGTTTATGCTTGCAGAAACAAAACTATGACAGTCCGGTTAAAAATTTCAGGAATATTACATAACATGGATCTGACGTGCACATATCTGACAATAACATATATTGTGTAATGAACATTAATAACAAGATCGGGACCCATGCGTTTATGCTTGCAGAAACAAACTACTAACCCGGTGTATAAAATACAAATTGTGGTTAGGGACCCTGCTCGCATATATATATCATACAAAATGAGTTTTACAAAATAATAGTGGTTTTAAAACACGTGGTTGACACTCTCTAGTTCGAATTTACGTTTACTTTAACTTTGAAAATCTAAACCAGTCGCATTCAGTCTACAAGGTCGTGGTGTTAGCAACTCTAGTTCGGATATTGATTTTTTATTCTATTTTTCAGTGGCAAAACAAATAAGTTTTATTAAACAAGTATATTCTGCGTACTGAACAAAAGATTGTGTAAAACGGGCTGTGAATATTCAGTAGGTGTATTGCATTATAATTCGCCTTTTTTCAACCATATTCAAATTTATTATTGTTAACAGAAAACGTTACTCAACGGAACAATAAAAGGGGATTCAAAATAAAACGTCCTCGTCAATCCGTCAAGTATCAGTTAATGAAAATTTATAAGCCAATCAAACAAAGACAGTACACAGGATAATATAGACGTTTGACAATCTGGCGGCTATATTTGGTTTTTGAATATTCTTTCAACTCAAGTGCAAAATCTAACACTGAAACTTAAAGTGTTCTGTGAATTTGATGATGGCATCAACACAACCTGAAGCAAGTGCTGGAAACCGGTCACCAATAATAACAAGGTCGGTGGCAAGCCGGAAAACAAACGTGGAATTGGAAGTGCAATCGCACGATGGTATGTCCAGAAGAAGCACACAATCCTCAAGAAGCAAAGTAAGCTCATGCTCATTAACAAGCTCTTTAATGAGTATAAAAAGGAAACAAGCAATCTTGCAATCAAAGTGTAAAACCCAAAAGGAAATGAACGAATTAGAAAGTCTACAAGTGAGAAAGCGCTTGGAATATGAAAGAAACGAAATGGCGTATAGACAAAAGAAACAAGAATTGGAACTCCAAGCAGAACTGGATCAAACCAATGCCGAATTGCAAGCAATGGAATCTAGTAAGATCTCACTTAAACTACCTGTACAAACTCTTTCACTCTCCGATAACCCAAAGGTTGGTGTCAGTCAAAAATATGATAATGGTAATGCCTTGAATATCTCGAACAAAGTGCAACCTATCAACGAACAAAATATACCCCCACCAATCTCTGAACAAGTAAACCCATGTCCTTCACCCAATATATTCATAAATGCTATCTCTGGGCCCAGCAATCAAATTAGTACCCCAGTGATCAATTCTCCTCAAAATAATTCTCCATTTTCCCTCAACCTTAGTCATGTGTGCCTCCCTCCCCAAGAACCCCCAGTCTTTGATGGAAATTCAGCAGATTATCAAGATTTTATCGATGCATTTGATACTTTAATATCTTACAACGTTAAGGAACCAAAACGCAAACTGTTTTTCTTATTGCAATATACAAAGGGTTCGGCCAAGGCGTTGGTCAAGGGATGTCAACATATGCCCAATGATGTTGGCTACTTCAAGGCTCGGGATTTGCTGAAGGACACTTTCGGAAAAAAATACCAAATTGCACGAGCATGTCTTGATCCACTTGTAAACGGTCCACCAATTCATCTAAACGATAAGCATAGTTTAATTCAATTTTCCTCAAAACTTACTGCTTGTATGTGTACATTAAGTGGCATGAACTACCTACATAAAATGGATAACATGGACATAATTTTCAAAATAATCAAACGTCTTCCCAATAGCTGGCAGGGTGGATGGGAGCATGTGGCAGATGAACTCATACATGGAAAGAAACAAGAAATAAGCATCCAAGACCTGGCCGGCTACATTTCCAGAAGAACAAGAGAAGCTACAAACTACATGTGTGATCGTGACTTCACAAACCAAACCAAAACTGTGCGCCAATACAATACAATCATGCCAAAGCAGAAGAGCTTTTCCTTCGCAATGCAAACTGCAACTACACCGGTCGACAACGCATGTAAGTTGTGCAATGGGATTCACTTCTTAAACCAATGTTATAATTTTAGACGTATGGACTATGACTCTCGACATAAGTTTGTGTCGGAAAAAGGGTTGTGTTTCAGTTGTCTAAGCTCTGGTCACAAGGTTAAAGATTGTCATCGTAAGATTCCTTGTGCTAAACCTGATTGTGAAAAGCGACATACCACTCTGTTACACCCCCCAGACAATTCAACTGGCAATCGTAACGCATCTAACCAATCAACTATGCAAGAAGCAACGGTTCAAAACGGTTTTGTTAAATCCACTACCAGTATGTTTTTCAAGAATATAGATGCATCCAATCTGTTGCCAATAGTACCAGTCAAGGTTCGTGCTAGAGGTTCCAACAAGGTCGTAATCACTCAAGCGTTTCTGGACAACGGAAGCACAAATTCATTCATAACAGATTCACTGATCAAAAGGCTGCAAGTAAGTGGCCCGGAAGTTAAAATCTGCACAACAACAATGAATAACCAATGTGAACCTAAGATGGTGCAAGTTATTAAAGGTCTGGAACTAATGGACTTTGATGAGACCAATTGTCTGGACTTAAACTCATTGTTTTCTAATCCTCAACTACCTATATCAATCAAAGAAATTCTGAAGCAAGAGGATGTTGATCAGTTCGATGAATTCCGAAACATTTTTATCCCCAAAACAGTTGGCGAAGTTGGCCTTCTAATAGGTAACGATAATGTTAGAGTTCTTCAACCACACCAAGTTGTTACAGCGCGTTCTGGTCACTACGCAGTCAAGACAGCTGTAGGCTGGATTGTCAATGCTCCGAGTAAAGTACTGCACAAACAAATAACTAAGAATTTTTGTACTAAGACCGATGCACCGGCAATGTGCACTTTGTGTAATGATGTTGTTGACTCTGTCACAAACGTAAAGAAAGAAACGTCCGTACAACAAAGACGCTTTCTAAAGCAAGTTGATGAATCAATTAGGCATGGTGATGATAGTCATTATGAAATCAAACTCCCCATCAAGAATTCTAAGACACCTGTCAAGTTCAATATCAGGGAAATTGTGCCGCTAGATGTTGACGAAATACAAGAAGCCCAACAGGTTATTCTAAAATATGTGCAATCGAAATATTTTTTAGAAGAAATCGAAGCTCTTTCTCGTAATAAACCTGTACACAAATCAAGTTCTCTTTACAAGCTCAATCCGTTTTTAAAAGATGGACTTTTGAGAATCGGAGGACGACTTGATCAGAGTGCGCTGCCTTATGGTACCAAATCCGGTTTTAATCCCAAGGGAATCGCACATTGCACAACTAATTATACAGCAAATCCACAATGACTGTGGACACTCTGGAAGGGAACATGTACTTGCGGCACTCAGAGAGCAGTTTTGGATAACAAAGGCGAACTCAACAGTTCGCAAAGTCCTTTCTGACTGTATTAGTTGCAGGAAAAGACATGCAAATCCTGGTACCCAAAAGATGGCTGACCTACCAAAAGATAGATTGACACCAAATCTACCACCTTTTTCATATGTTGGTGTGGATTTGTTCGGCCCATTTCTCGTTCGAAAAGGAAGAAGTGATCTGAAGAGGTATGGCGTTCTCTTTACCTGCCTAACCATTAGAGCAGTCCACATCGAAGTGGCCTGCAGCTTGGAAACCAGCTCTTTTCTCCAAGCACTAAGGAGATTCATTGCTCGAAGGGGCCAGGTTCTGGAAATGAGATCGGACAATGGCACAAATCTTGTTGGTGGAGAACGCGAGCTAAGAGAAGCAATTAAACAATGGAATCAAAGTCAAATAAATGACTTTCTCATGCAAAAACAAATAAAGTGGGTTTTCAACCAACCTACGGCCTCTCATCATGGTGGCATATGGGAGAGGCAAATAAGAACAGTACGGAAGGTACTGGGAGCTGTCTGTAAAGAACAGCGAATGGACGACGAAACCCTAACAACGCTCATGTGCGAGGTTGAGGCAATAATCAATAGTAGACCTCTAACAACCGTATCCGATGACCCTGGAGACTTGGAGCCTTTAACCCCAAATCAATTGTTACAATTAAAGAGTGCAACATCACTTTCCTCCGGGATTATTCAATGAAAGGGACACATATTCGAGGAAACGATGGCGTCAGGTTCAACATCTGGCAAATGTATTTCTGGTCCAGATGGACAAGAGAGTACCTACCCCTCCTCCAAAAGAGACAAAAATGGACAAATGAATCGCGCAATTTCGCAGTGGGTGACATTGTATTGATTGTAAATCAAAACGCGCCTCGCAATACCTTGGTCTTAGGCCGGGTAATTAAAACTTACCCGGATAGAAATGGCATTGTCCGCAGTGTCCAAGTACAAACACAGCGTTCGGTCTTGGACCGCCCAATTTCTAAGCTGTGCCTGCTTAGTGCAGTTAATGCGTCATAAATTGTGTGGTGTGGTATCACTTTTTTCATTGCAACTTTTCTTTCTTTGTTATTTGTAACCGAAGTGTTAAGCGATTTCAAATGATTTCTAGAACTTTTATCGCTTAAAGGGGCCGGGGTGAAATCGCGAACATTATTATTTCATAATTATTGGTCACTTGGCCGGCTACCATGTTTATTTCTTATCTTTGCGGTTACCATAATTCGAATTTACGTTTACTTTAACTTTGAAAATCTAAACCAGTCGCATTCAGTCTACAAGGTCGTGGTGTTAGCAACTCTAGTTCGGATATTGATTTTTTATTCTATTTTTCAGTGGCAAAACAAATAAGTTTTATTAAACAAGTATATTCTGCGTACTGAACAAAAGATTGTGTAAAACGGGCTGTGAATATTCAGTAAGTGTATTGCATTATAATTCGCCTTTTTTCAACCATATTCAAATTTATTATTGTTAACAGAAAACGTTACTCAACGGAACAATAAAAGGGGATTCAAAATAAAACGTCCTCGTCAATCCGTCAAGTATCAGTTAATGAAAATTTATAAGCCAATCAAACAAAGACAGTACACAGGATAATATAGACGTTTGACAATCTGGCGGCTATAGATAATATATCTTGCACATAAAATAAAGCAATTCAGCAGATTACTGTTATTTTCGGGGGCTCCGAATATCATGTTCGTGTGGCTCAGTGAAAGCGGTATTCTTAAATTAGCAGCAATCCAATTTTCGGTTTCGTTCCAAAACTTGACGGTGTGTATGCAGGTACAAAATAGATGGGTAAGTGTTTCCTGCTCAGTGAGGCACATTTCACATTTATCTGAATCAATTATCTTTAATTTATATAGTTGCGAGTTTGTTACAATGGCTCTGAGATTCAGTTTAATTTGGAATGAGCGAAGGCGTGTTTCAATAGTTGATTTGTAAGTATTGATGTATATATTACTCCAGAAGGAGCCGTCAACATCTTTAAAGTTGCACTCCAGTTCCCATTGCAATTGGTATTTTCGAGGATTCGTTACCACATGTTCGAGGGCTGCGTTGTAGAAGTCTTTACTTGTTGATTTTGTTTCAAACCATTGGCGGCTGGTTTCTGGTGCATCGCCGGGAGGAAGAGATGATTCCCGCCAGTTAACTGGCAAGGCCGAGATTATCTGGGCGTACCGCATTTTTTCACTTTCCGTTTCCGAAAGATGATACCTTTGCATTAAAGTTTCGAAGCTGTGAATTTGGCCGGTTTCCGAAAGGATGTCTCCGAACACGCAGATCCCTGACTTTGCCCAATTCGTAAAAAGTACAGGTTTTCGTTTAACCTGAATGTTTTTGTTTAGCCAGAGTGGTTGGTCATTGGTTGTCATTTGACCTTTTCTTCTAATCATCTTCATCCAGCTTATTACGTTGCTGTGTAAGGTGCGTAGCGGTAGAAGAGTCTTGTAAATTTTGTTGTGTAATGCTAAATTGGAAGAAAGAATTATGTTTAGCGTATCTTGTGAGGTTAGATAAGTTTCTATATCTTTCCATGGAGCGCTATAGTCAGGGTTCAAGAATTGTTTTATAAATTTACAGCGGAGACCAGTAATATACGACCGTATGTCAATCATGTTAGTTCCACCTTCTGCAATATTATTTATTAATATAGATCTCTTTGCCCTTTCCCAACCGGAGCCCCAAATAAATCGAAACAGCTCTTTGTTTAAACGACGTACGAATGGTTCTGGTATGTCTGTTGGCACCATGCTAATTCTGTAAAGTAATGTTGGAATTACAAGGCTTTTAATTACGGTAACTCTTCCTAAAAGTGTTAGCCCGCGACCAGATGTTTAAAATCCTATTAATTGTAACTTCCCGACAAGGTGCTGGCTCCTAACACCTGTCTTAATGAGAGGTTGCAGTATGCTTATAGACGGAGTCCTTTATTCAGAGTTTGAAATAACGCGTCATTATCCAAAACTTGTGAATTTATTCGAATTTGAATGATGGCGGAAATGAAAGGTCTTGAAATGACGGTTTTCTAAGGAAAAATATATGTACAATTTAATTATCACAAAAATTACTAGTTTGAGAAATAAACCCAATATTTACCAAATTGTGGCTGAACAGGAACCAAAGCACGTCATACACATCTTCTTTCTAACCGTTAATTCCAAAACATACTACCAAAAGACCGATTACCTCACGATAATGCTCATGCGGTAAAAAACAAGCGTTTTATAGTTCGGTGAAATTGTGGGAAAAAGGGAATACAATACCGATCTTATTCCCTAGTGACATCGATATAATATAAACAATAATTGCGACGATAAATCTTACACTCCCCCCCCCCAAATTGCGAGATCGTACAATTGAGCAATTTACAATTTAATAGATTTACGTCGCGTGTTAAGATTCATTCAATGACCGGGCTAATTAATGCCCGCAATCTCGTTGAGAACTGTAGCAGGATCAACAGTCTCATTGCGCACGTCCGTAGCGGGTACTATGATACATAGTTTGTGTATCAGTCTCTTGTATTCGGTGTCACGTGCTTTGACTTGCACATTTCGAGCTACACCGTGACTGTCCGGGTACACGAAGGTGATTCTTCCAATGGACCATTGTGACCGTGGTGTTGTGTTGTCCACCAGAAATACAACGTCTCCTATCTTCACGTTTTCTTTTCTTTTGTGCCATTTCTGGCGTGCAATGATAGTTCGGAGGTACTCTCCCGACCATCTGGCCCAAATTCGGTTGGCTAAATGTAGAACGTAGCGCCAGCGACGTCGAGCGTAACATTGCCGTTCATTGGTCAAAGTTGGAGGCAGTTCACTTGACGGGTTCACCTTGAGCAGGTGGTTCGGTGTTAATGGCGTCTCGCCATCGATATTGAGTGTAACGGGAGTGAGAGGTCGACAATTCAATATTGCCTCGGACTCCACGAGCAGGGTTGTCAGTTGATCATCGTTCAATGTCTTTTCACCTGAAATGGAAAGTAAAATCCGACGAACGGATCTAATCATTCTTTCCCAGGCTGACGATTTCGTCATATGGCACCTTCTCTGAATAGCACTTTGTCATAATGTTGTTCACTTGCTCGACATACTTTTGTTTAATATTCGGGTTTTGCACAAGTCGCTTTGCTAAAACTTTAAGGCGCCCCATCGCCATGGCGCCATTGTCTGGGAGAATTTCATAATCGTGGCGCAATGGGAGGGATAGTTCATAATGATTATCAACAAACTTAACTGATTCCTTCATAAGATCGTGTGATCTTCGGTCTTCAATCGAGGTCGGGAACCGAAGAAAGCTGTCGTTGAGGTCATCGAGATCGTCGATCATTGGTTCGCTTTCATCCTTTAAAAACATAACGCTGGCCTTACAATTGGAACGGCTTTTATCACCACAGGGGCCTAGAAGTGACCATCCTAGACGGGTTTTGACAGCGACCATTTCCGCTTCTCATGGACTCGACACGGAAAACTTGGGGACCGTTTGCACGATTAGCAACTTGACTGATCCATCTTCGATCTGTGGAATTTTCACACCTTGCAAGTGATGGTGTCGCTGCAACGCCTGCGGATCATGTAATACATTAGGATTCCCATATATCTTATCCAAAGCAACGACGTCGGGAAGGTTATTCCAATCTTCACCCTCCACAGGCTGGGCAGAGAGTGCAAGGGGTAAAACTGTATCTAAAACACGAAATGATGTTAGGGTTTGCAACGTAATACAACGTGGTTTACCAGCAGCATTTGGTGAACTTACGATCGACTCCTCACAGCGTGTTGTCGTGGAACTTTGATCGATAAATGCACAGGTAGCAACCTCTTTGTCTGCGTAACGAACTTTACCGGGAACAACGTTTATATAAAGCTTGGCCGTGTTGATACTGGTGCAGCATTCATCGATTTCAACAGTTGCGCTTATTTCGATACAATCGGGTTTGTACACACGGGGCGGGGGTTGGTGTCTACGGCTTACCGGTAAAGTATTTTGTACTTGCCGTGGCGACGTTAATTCTGCAACTGATTTCTTGTGATCGCTTAAGTTGGATCGAGCGTCTGCAAGCGAAGGCCGTGATGTACTGCGGTTGTTCGTTGTAACTACGGCAACAACGTTGGGTTGTAATGTTGGTGAGGTCGAGTCTAGAGCCTCCAAGATTTCTTCATCTTTCCGAGCTTTAGAAACTGCCTTCGCGTATTCAAATTCTGGTTGTTTTTTGTTGGCGACACGCTCTGCTTCTATAGATTCGCGAGCTTTTTGATTGGCTTCTTTCGCTGCTACGCGTGTCCTTTCAGCAGCACGATCTGTTTGCTCCTTTGCACGCTTGCGTGTTTCGAACAACCTGTCCATAGCTTGCTTGTAGGCAAGTTCGGCGAGTTTTAACCTGATTTGGCATTTTCGGCGTTCACTCCGGATAAAGTTTGCAGTAGAAATTATGCTCGACGTACAGCGGTTAGTCCTTGCTAATTGTGATTCAGTTTTATTTAACCACTGACGCACATGCGTATCGAACTCACGTTTCTGACTCTCCAACTGTATTCTTGATATGTTAACATCTTCAAGTGGTTGATCTTTTGAAAAATTTACACAAAAGTCCATTAGCTCGTCAAATACGTGGTCGATTATTGGTATGAGCTTACGTAGTGACGTCCTACCTACTGGAGAAAGCATTAGCCTTTCGGCATCCACGTAAAGTTGTTTGAGACAATTTAAAGTCTTCGGAATCTTCATTTTGCGGCTTATCAGCAGGAATAACGGAATTGAAAACGTTCAGGAACGGGAATCGGCGACGGGAATCGTCAACGTGAATCGTCAACAGAATTCGGCAACGGAAATCGGCGACGGGAATCGTCAACTGGAATCGTCAACGGGAATCGTCAACGGGAATCGGCAACGGGAATCGGCAACGGGAATCGGCAACGGGAATCGGCGAAGGGAATCGGCAACGGGAATCCGCAACGGGAATCGGCAACGGGAATCGGCAACGGGAATCGGCGACGGGAATCGGCGACGGGAATCGGCGACGGGAATCGGCGACGGGAATCGGCGACGGGAATCGGCAACGGGAATCGGCAACGGGAATCGGCAACGGGAATCGGCAACGGGAATCGGCAACGGGAATCGGCAACGGGAATCGGCGACGGGAATCGGCGACGGGAATCGGCGACGGGAATCGTCGACGGGAATCGGCGACGGGAATCGGCGACGGGAATCGGCGACGGGAATCGGCGACGGGAATCGGCGACGGGAATCGGCGACGGGAATCGGCGACGGGAATCGGCGACGGGAATCGGCGACGGGAATCGGCGACGGGAATCGGCAACGGGAATCGACGACTGGACGAGAACGACGACTGGACGGGAACGACGACTGTAGTTCAAGAAATTTGAAAACGATGTAACTTCCCGACAAGGTGCTGGCTCCTAACACCTGTCTTAATGAGAGGTTGCAGTATGCTTATAGACGGCGTCCTTTATTCAGAGTTTGAAATAACGCGTCATTATCCAAAACTTGTGAATTTATTCGAATTTGAATGATGGCGGAAATGAAAGGTCTTGAAATGACGGTTTTCTAAGGAAAAATATATGTACAATTTAATTATCACAAAAATTACTAGTTTGAGAAATAAACCCAATATTTACCAAATTGTGGCTGAACAGGAGCCAAAGCACGTCATACACATCTTCTTTCTAACCGTTAATTCCAAAACATACTACCAAAAGACCGATTACCTCACGATAATGCTCATGCGGTAAAAAACAAGCGTTTTATAGTTCGGTGAAATTGTGGGAAAAAAGGGAATACAATACCGATCTTATTCCCTAGTGACATCGATATAATATAAACAATAATTGCGACGATAAATCTTACATTAATGTTGTCAATACAAGTATCAAAGTTCAAGTTGAAAATGGATTGCTTTTTTCCCGAGATTGGTATTACCACACCGAGATATTTTAGGGTGTCTGAAGGCCATGTTAGTGTTTTCCCCTCCAGCGGTTTGAGTATACAGCCTTTTTTAGTTCCGATGTAAAAAGCACATGATTTGTTGGTATTTAGCTTGCATCCTGATAAATGACCATAAAGATCCAAAATGTTCATACTTGTTTCGATGTCTTCTCGTGAACCGTTCGTAATTATGAGAGAGTCGTCTGCGTACATCGACACTTTAAACCTTAAGCTTCCAATTGATATTCCCTGTAAGTTTTGGCATTGTTGAATTGCAAGACCCAATGTTTCGATAGCAAATAAAAATAATGTTGGAGAGAGAGGATCACCCTGCCTCACGCCACGTTTAATCGGAAATGGATTCGATAAGTTGTTATTATTTATTATTACTCCATTTGCTTGATTGTACAGTGTCTTAATCATGTGTATTAGGTTTGGTCCAATTCCGAAGTGTTCCATTGTGGTGAAGAGATATTCCCAGCGTACCGAATCAAATGCCTTTTTTAAGTCCAGTGCAAGCAGTGCTCCGGGCACACGGGCTGTATCTGCATAATCCATTATATCGAATAGAACTTAATCTTAACAGACATGCCTTATATATGATGGTTAAAGTTAAAAAGAACAAGAGAGCTAGCTATACTTAATATAAACTTGCAACATGTGCTATACTAAAAAAATGTTCCTTAACACTGAATATACTAGTATGAAACATGTTAATTTTTATATTATTTAAGTATCTACATATGAGCTTTATAAAGATGTTAGGCATTTTTGCAAATCATAGAGAAAAACAACATTTGGGTCACATTTGTTAAATTCATCTTACGCGATTTCATAATTAAAGTCGACAGCATTTTCACACAATTTCTAAATGGCAAAGTTTTAAAAGTACGGTATCAGGAGACAAATCCTTGGGCATGATGACCCCAATTAATCTTCGTCATCCGCTTCATGAACAAACTGCTGAGTGTTATCCTGTTTTGCCGTAACAAAGACGTCTGGATGTGGTTTAACTTTATATGACGGGTAGTATCCGTACACCAGCGTTGCTTGGTTTTCTCCGAAATAAGTTCCATTGAAATTTTTAGTTGTTAATGCAATTAGATCTCCGGGATTCATGTGAAATTCACCACTGTCCGATGGATCTCGGTGACTGTAAACCGCCTGCTGAAATAGGTTTTTTTCGTATGGATCACCATAGGAATGGTCCAAGGAAAATGCGTCTTCTGCCCCATCCAGTCTATTTGTCTGCATCATTTCGTACACCATAGTCGCAACCTAAGGCAAAACAAATTAGTTAAGACGAGAAACAACTAATTACATTTGACTTTAACCATCTAGTACACTAGGGCCCTAGAAAAAGGGGCAGGTAAGCGCACCAAATGATACAACCTACCCTAGATGAGAGCGTTCCCACAAAGTAATTGCACTTTGAAAGCATTGCCGTATCTATAAGAATGTCTTCAAGGCTGTACAAGGTGTTCCTGGTGTCATCAATACTCGCGGCGTAGGTAGCTCCTAGGTTCCCCAAAAATTGATAACGCTTGTACCTAACAATAATTTCACTGTTTAATTATTTATCATGTATTTACACTCACGCAGAGTTAACAAATTGTATTGTAATATAAGCATCACACTATTTCTTTACTCACCGGTTAATCTGGAACCAAATATCCGGGTCATCTGTGACGAGATATATCCTCCTTCGGACGCATTGCATACGTCCATTCCTGACATTCTTTAAGTCAAATCTGTCGTACCAATATTCGACATGTTTCATATACTTTTCGAAGACGTGAAATTCGGTATGTTCGTCTTTTAATCGCAACTTATCGCTCCTTCTTACATGGATCCTGTGAAGACCAAATATATATAAACATGGTCAACATTATACGAGGCAAGCTTGGTAAAGGGACTTAATAGATTGTTGCGATCCCGTGATTGAATTTGAAGTGATAAAATAAAAACCAGTAGAAAACACTATTTACCCGATACGCTACATTAAAATGACTACGTCATACGTTTATACTTGGGAATAATAATATAAAGGACCCTACTCGTCGAAAAAATTTTTGGGTGACTGGTTCTGAGATTTTGCGTATAATATGATTTGTGTCGTTTTAACATTGATTTTTGTTGTGTATAAAACGTATTTCACATGTTAAGATAGCTTATACTGTGTAAATTATTTTACAAGTCACAAATTTCGCTAATACCTTAAAGTAAAAGAAGAATACAAGTTAATTTTTGTAACTAGAAATTATGTTGTGCTACGACTGGTAGCCTATAATAGACGCCACGAAAAGCTGTAACGAGATATGTGACGTTTGTTTACACAGTGATTTCTTGAGCACGTTTTTAATTTGTGTAATATTTTTGTGTAGTTTTTTGTTTCGTAATGCAAATATTAAAAAAAACCTTCGTAGCTAAAAGTAAACAGAAAAATATGGCAAAATAAAACATTTTACACATGTGGACCTAAACAGTAACAACCTACCGCTTATTGTGAACAAAGCAATTAATGTAAACATGACCGCACCAACCCACCCACTCACCCAACGATAGTTAAGTTGAAATTAATCTTCCTTTCGATGTAATTTATTTTCTTTGCTAACCAATCTTGCGGTCGAAAGAGTAAACGACCAAGGTGACCGTTCCACCAAGCTCTAGGGTTCCCATGAAAGCTGCTAATATCAGCCCATTGCTCTTTCGACGCAGAGTAGCCGGTGTAAGCAAAATCACGCTTCATTAAGTTCATATAGATTTCTACCAACTTGTGATTTGACATATTAAAGGATTTGGCCCCCAAACCTAACAAATTTGTTGTTTCAGTGTTTAGTTTTAAAATAAAAAAATATTTTTATGGCAAATTAAAAAAGTGGCCTATATATTAAACTATAGTTAAAAAGATTTACCAAGAGATTCGCAAGTGTTTGGTCGACAACCGTATGAAACATATTTCTTTGTTATGTTTTCTTCACTGCACACACTGATTGGGTCAAAGGCAAAATCTAACATATTTCCTCCGGCGTACGCATTCATCACGCCCTCCTCTTTCTCCTCTATCGCTATAAACACTTTGTCATATTTCAAGGCGATGTCAAACTTTTGGGTTAAGTCTGCCGAAAGACATCCAAACCCGCAACCCTCTATTCGAACGGCCAACTTGGATGCATTTCGACACGAGGTTGGATTCTGTGGAAATATACAGATTAGGACCGCTATATTAAAACTATTTATTTAAATAATAGTCGTTTTTGTTCGCTATATAGTATCTAACATTAGTACCTTTTCCATTCAACCCGTAATGAAGAGGGGGGGGGGGGGCAGTAAAAAAACAGAAAACCTCAGTCGATATAGCGTGTAAAGTTGTAAACGATATAGAAATTATGTTTTTGTAGGTCACAAATTTAACTTACCTGAGTCCGCTTAATTTTCTGTTCAATAGATTTAATAATTTTTTCAGATTTTTTTCTCATCCAATTGTGATTATATGTTGATAATTCTTCAGCTTCTATTTTAAGGGCACTGTAGATCAATTGCATAATTAAATATGTCATTCGCATGGCCTTTTGGTGAGAGAGTCAGTGTTAATCAATAACTTTGGTTTAAGATTATTTCGCCAATTGTTCCTAAAGAAAGTTTCTAGTCAACATTGCCCCGATCCAGTGGGTTCAGTAGTTTTTATTTAAAACAGCTGGTGCGTTTCAGTTATGCACAACACATTGCACTAGCTGCGATAACCGGAAGGTAGACAAGAAATTATCTGAATATATTCCGGATTTCTAACTTGCATTCCGGTATTCACGGTTAAAAATATGTGAACAGTAAACACCCTCACAAAATGCGTTCACGCAATCGTCCAATTGCCTCGTCTGCGGCTTGTTTTAAATTATTGACACTTTGTAAAACTTCAAATTCGTGT
>CH001686.1:239323-251123 GCA_000149265.1 Ciona savignyi | reverse complement strand
GCATATTTTGCATATACAAATGATGTACGTCCCAAGCCAAACCCATTTACCACAAAGCCTAGTAGAAGAAATATAAAATCATAAGCAATTTACGATCGGGTAATTGAGTTATTTACTCCCAATCACACAGATTAAGTATTATAAGCTATCACACATCATTTCCTACCGATTTTACGCTGCAGTGGTTGTTTCTGTGTAGACCCAACTTTCGCCAAAGCAAAACTGTAACATAACAAACTTAAAGATAGGTTGTGCCTATATAAATATATATTACTAATCATAAATCTAGTCAAAACAATAACATTAAGATCATCTAAAGTAAGGGACAAGAATTACTTAAAAATTACAATTAGGTTTAAAAGTGACAATACAAGTCGTAAAACTTACCTGCAGATAATTAATACCGTCCAATTTAGCGATATGCGACTGACTGACGTGCAGATTGTCATATTTACTCCTTATTCCAATAAGGTTTCCGCGAATAAAACGACTGATAACGAAAACTTAAGATAGCAGTTTATATGGGCAGAAACAGCTGTTGCTCAAAGTCTGACAACGAAAATTGGTTTTAATACGTCCGGTAGGGCTGGCACTAACACGTTCTAAAAAAACTTCTGTTTGCTCAACTTAATCACCAACCCATACATGTGAAGTTGGTATTTGCTTAGGCATGCATGATAATTTAGATACATAATATAATACACACTTGGGTAATGTAACGAGAGGCATTGTGTTATAGGAAGTGCCTTCGGCCTTCAGTCGAAAGGTAGTGTGATTAAATTGACTGTTTAGCTATATCCTCGGACAAGGTGCTGTTGATGGACTGTTGGTTGCCAAGGGCTCATTTATGGCATACAAGGTACCAGTCATGTGATCCAATGTACTACACGGTTTCTTTTACTTTTTTTAATGACAGGGTCGGGGTTAAAGAAGTCAACTTTCTGGTAGAAAAGCTCAGAGAAATAGCCAAAGGGAAGGGAAATCTAATACGTTTTACCTGCACAGACAGAGAAAATGTTATTTAATTCGCGGATGCTTAAAAAAAACAAATTTGCGATTGTATGAAAGGGCAAAAATAAACATAGCCGCTAGATGGGAATCGGTACCCTTAAAGTGATGAAATCAAACTTTTTTAAAAGGAACAACGATTTTAATTACAGCAAAACAAACCTGGACTTAACTCTTGTATATGAATTGTTTCTCTTTCAAAGGAAGATCTTTTCAAATGATAGGATATTTATGTTTATCCCCGTGAATGGGGGAAATCGAGAGGGTTAAAACACGAGCAAAGGTCAGATCACCTCGCGCCCACTGTCGGGTTACCGGAGCTATTGCAGTGTGTTGTATATGGTAGACACGTTCCTTTAATTTGGTAGAACCCATTTATTCGCTGGGTTCAGGCAATGTCCGTAAAGTGCCTTGCCCAAGGACACAACCGACTAGCTATATAGCGACCGGTTTTTACACCTGCAACCTTCGATGGAAAGGCGACGTACTTAACCGCCAGACTTATTCCATTCTTTTGAAATAATTTTAAAAAGAAGTGTAAGAAAAAAAATAAACGCCAACAGAAAAGATTACCTTCGAAACCAATTCACAACCATCGAACTTGGATCTTAAGCAAAAAGAAGCGACCGAGGCTGCCCCATATATTGTCACCGACTCTGTTTTCCTAATATTTTTTTCACTTTACCCTAACAGGCATGCCTTATATGTGATGGTGAATGTTAGAAAGAACTAGAAAGCTATAGTTAATATAAATTTCCTTTTTATATTTGCCTTACACAACATGTGCTATACTAAAAAAATGTTCCTTTAAACTGAATATATACTAGTATGAAACATGTTAATTTTTTTTAATTTTTTTATGTATCTACATATGGGCTTTATAAAGATGTTAGGCATTTTTGCAAATCATAGAGAAAAACAACATTTGGGTTTATATTTGTTATATTGATCTTACGCGATTCATAATTAAAGTCGACAGCATTTTCACACAATTTCTAAATGGCAAAGTTTTAAAAGTACGGTATCAGGAGACAAATCCTTGGGCATGATGACCCCAATTATTCTTCGTCATCCGCTTCATGAACAAACTGCTGAGTGTTATCCTGTTTTGCCGTAACAAAGATGTCTGGATGTGGTTTAACTTTATATGACGGGTAGTATCCGTACACCAACGTTGCTTGGTTTTCTCCGTAATAAGTTCCATTGAAATTTTTAGTTGTTAATGCAATTAGATCTCCGGGATTCATGTGAAATTCACCACTGTCCGATGGGTCTCCGTGGCTGTAAACCGCCTGCTGAAATAGTTTTTTTTCGTATAGATCACCATAGGAATGATCCAAGGAAAATGCGTCTTCTGCGCCGTCTAGTCTATTTGTCTGCATCAGTTCGTACACCATAGTCGCAACCTAAGGCAAAACAAATCAGTTTAAGACGAGAAACAACTAATTACAATTGACTTTAACCATCTAGTATACTAGGACCGTAGAAAAAGGGACACGTAAGCGCACCAAATAATACATCCTACCCTAGATGAGAGCGTTCCCACAAAGTAATTGCACTTTGAAAGCATTGCCGTATCTATAAGAATGTCTTCAAGGCTGTACAAGGTGTTCCTGGTGTCATCAATACTCGCGGCGTAAGTAGCTCCTAGGTTCCCCAAAAATTGATAACGCTTGTACCTAACAATAATTATACTGTTTAATTATTTATAATATATTTAAACTTACGCAGAGTTAACATATTGTATTGTATTATTAGCAACACAATATTTCTTTACTCACCGGTTAATCTGGAACCAAACATCCGGGTCATCTGTGACGAGATATATCCTCCTTCGGACGCATTGCATTCGTCCATTCCTGACATTCTTTAAGTCAAATCTGTCGTACCAATCTTCGACATGTTTCATATACTTTTCGAAGACGTGAAATTCGGTATATTCGTTTTTTAATCGCAACTTATCGCTCCTTCTTACATGGATTCTGTGAAGAACAAATATATACAAACATGTCCAACATTATACGAGGCAAGCTTGGTATAAAGGGACTTAATAGATTGTTGCGATCCAGTGTTTAATTTGAAGTGATAAAATAAAAACCAGTGAAAACACTATTTAACCAATACGCTACATTAAAATGATTACGTCATACGTTTATACTTGGGAATAATAATATAAATGACCCTACTCGTCGTAAAATTTCGGGGTGACTGGTTCTGAGATTTTGCGTATAATATGATTTGTGTCGTTTTAACATTGATTTTTGTTGTGTATAAAAATGATTTGTTTTATTGTGTATAAAACGTATTTCACATGTTAAGATAGCTTATACTGTGTAAATTATTTTACAAGTCACAAATTTCGCTAATACCTTAAAGTAAAAGTAGAATACAAGTTTATTTTTGTAACTAGAAGTTCTGTTGTGCTACGAATGATATAGTAGACGTCGCGAAAAGATGTAACAAGATATGTGACGTTTGTTTACACAGTGATTTCTTGAGCACGTTTTTAATTTGTGTAATATTTTTGTGTAGTTTTTTGTCTCGTAATGCAAATATTAAAAAAAACCTTTGTAGCTTAAAGTAAACAGAAAAATATGGCAAAATAAAATTTACACATGTTGACCTAAACAGTAACAACCTACTGCTTATTGTGAACAAATCAATTAATGTAAACATGACCGCACCAACCCACCCACTCACCCAACGATAGTTAAGTTGAAATTAATCTTCCTTTCGATGTATTTTAATTTCTTTGCTAACCAATCTTGCGGTCGAAAGAGTAAACGACGAAGGTGACCGTTCCACCAAGCTCTAGGGTTCCCATGAAAGCTGCTAATATCCTCCCATTGCTCTTTCGACGCAGAGTAGCCGGTGTAAGCAAATTCACGGTTTATTAAGTTCATAACGATGGCTACCAACTTGTGATTTGACATATTAAAGGATTTAGCCCCCAAACCTAACAAATTTGTTGTTTCAGTGTTTAGTTTTAAAATAAAAAAATATTTTTCATGGCAAATTAGAAAAGTGGCCTATATATTAAACTATAGTTTAAAATCAGATTACCAAGAGATTCGCAAGTGTTTGGTCGACAACCGTATGAAACATATTTCCTTGTTATGTTTTCTTTACTGCACGCACTGATTGGGTCAAAGGCAAAATCTAACATATTTCCTCCGGCGTACGTTTTCATCACGCCCTCCTCTTTCTCCTCTATCGCTATAAACACTTTGTCATATTTCAAGGCGATGTCAAACTTTTGGGTTAAGTCTGCCGAAAGACATCCAAACCCGCAACCCTCTATTCGAACGGCCAACTTGGATGCATTTCGACACGAGGTTGGATTCTGTGGAAATATACAGATTATGACCCGCTATATTAAAACTGTTTATTTAAATAATAGTCGTTTTTGTTCGCTATATAGTATCTAACATTAGTACCTTTCCCATTCAACCCGTAATGAAGAGGGGGGGGGGGGGGGGGGGGTGCAGTAAAAAAACAGAAAACCTCAGTCGATATAGCGTGTAAAGTTGTAAACGATATAGAAATTATGTTTTTGTAGGTCACAAATTTAACTTACCTGAGTCCGCTTAATTTTCTGTTCAATAGATTTAATAATTTTTTCAGATTTTTTTCTCATCCAATTGTGATTATATGTTGATAATTCTTCAGCTTCTATTTTAAGGGCACTGTAGATCAATTGCATAATTAAATATGTCATTCGCATGGCCTTTTGGTGAGAGAGTCAGTGTTAATCAATAACTTTGGTTTAAGATTATTTCGCCAATTGTTCCTAAAGAAAGTTTCTAGTCAACATTGCCCCGATCCAGTGGGTTCAGTAGTTTTTATTTAAAACAGCTGGTGCGTTTCAGTTATGCACAACACATTGCACTAGCTGCGATAACCGGAAGGTAGACAAGAAATTATCTGAATATATTCCGGATTTCTAACTTGCATTCCGGTATTCACGGTTAAAAATATGTAAACAGTAAACATCCTTACAAAATGCGTTCACGCAATCGTCCAATTGCCTCGTTTGCGGCTTGTTTTAAATTATTGACACTTTGTAAAATTTCAAATTCGTGTTGCACAGCACCCCATAGATCGGTGATGTCATTGTTGATTTTTCTAATGATCTTCGCTTGGTCCAACGTATTGCGGGTTACAAACTCATCAGGTGTTCTATCTGCAAAATATATAGCTCAGTCAAGCTTTGATTTTTTTGTTATGTTAGAGAATGTACACATGGTAGCTTTAAAATGTAACAATAAAAATAGCTTTGGAAACTGAACTATCGGTACAAGCTATACGAAGTGGGTCTTTGGTGAAGTTGTTCGTGGTATCACAATCGTTGTACTTCAATCATCACTGGTGGTCTGTGATCGATTCATTATAGCATTTTATCTTTTATCCCAGTGAATGGGAAAATTGTCAGATTACTTCACTTATACTCACGGAAGCGTTATTTTACGGGTTGCTGATATTTATACCAGAGTTATTGCAGTGCGTTGTTTATATGGCGTTTTTAGAATTTCACAACTTATTTATCGCCCGGGTTCTGTCGATGTCCCCCAGGCTTGGGAAAAGCAACATTTTGTTTTGTGGTTCGAAGCGCTAACCGACTTGACACATAAAGCATATTTTGCATATACAAACGATGTACGTCCCAAGCAAACTCACTTACCACAAAGCCTAGATGAAGAAATATAAAATCATGAGCAATTTACGATCGGGTAATTGAGTTATTTACTTCCAATCACACAGATTAAGTATTATAAGCTATCACACATCATTTCCTACCGATTTTACGCTGCAGTGGTTGTTTCTGTGTAGACCCAACTTTCGCCAAAGCAAAACTGTAACATAACAAACTTAAAGATAGGTTGTGCCTATATAAATATATATTACTAATCATAAATCTAGTCAAAACAATAACATTAAGATCATCTAAAGTAAGGGACAAGAATTACTTAAAAATTACAATTAGGTTTAAAAGTGACAATACAAGTCGTAAAACTTACCTGCAGATAATTAATACCGTCCAAATTAGCGATATGCGACTGACTGACGTGCAGATTGTCATATTTACTCCTTATTCCAATAAGGTTTCCGCGAATAAAACGACTGATAACGAAAACTTAAGATAGCAGTTTATATGGGCAGAAACAGCTGTTGCTCAAAGTCTGACAACGAAAATTGGTTTTAATACGTCCGGTAAGGATGGCACTAACACGTTCTAAAAAAACTTCTGTTTGCTCAACTTAATCACCAACCCATCATGTGAAGTTGGTATTTGCTTAGGCATGCATGATAATTTAGATACATAATATAATACACACTTGGGTAATGTAACGAGAGGCATTGTGTTATAGGAAGTGCCTTCGGCCTTCAGTCGAAAGGTAGTGTGATTAAATTGACTGTTTAGCTATATCCTCGGACAAAGTGCTGTTGATGGACTATTGGTTGCCAAGGGCTCATTTATGCACACAAGCTACCAGTCATGTGATCCAATGTACTACACGGTTTCTTTTACTTTTTTTTAATGACAGGGTCGGGGTTAAAGAAGTCAACTTTCTGGTAGAAAAGCTCAGAGAAATAGCCAAAGGGAAGGGAAATCTAATAGGTTTTACTTGCACAGACAAAGAAAATGTTATTAAATTTGCTGATGCTTCAAAAAAACAAATTTGTGCGATTGTATGAAAGGGCAAAAATAAACATAGCCGCTAGATGGGAATCGGTACCCTTAAAGTCGTGAAATCAAACTTTTTTTAAAAGAACAACGATTTTTATTACAGCTTTTCAAAGGATAGGATATTTATCACCGTGAATGGGAAAACCGAGGGGGTTAACACTCGAGCAATCGCCAGATCACCTCGCGCCCACCGTCGGGTTACCGGAGCTATTTCAGTGTTTTGTATATGATAGACACGTTTGTTTAATTTTGTAGAACCCGTTAATCCGCTGGCTTCAGGCAATGTCCGAAAAGTGCCTTTCCCAAGGACACAACCAACTAGCTAGGACCAGTTTCGCACCTGCAACTATACGATGGAAAGGCGACGCACTTAACCACCAGACTAACCGGCCGGACCAGTAGTCTTATTTCATTCTTTTTAAATAACTTTAAAAAGGAGTGTAAGAAAAAAATAAACGCCAACAGAAAAGATTACGTTCGAGACCAATTCACCACCATCGAGGTGACAATAGTAAGATTGTACAACTTAAATCTTAATCAAAAAGAAGCGACCGAGGCTGTCCCATATAATGGTACCGACTCTGTTTTCCTATTATTTTATTACCTTAATCTTAACAGACATGCCTTATCTGTGATGGTCATTGTAAGAAAGAACAAGAGAGCCATACTTAATATAAATTTGCTTTTTTATCCGCCTTACACAACATGTGCTGTAGTAAAAAAATGTTCCTTATAATCTGAATATATATACTAGTATGAAACATGTTTATTTTTTTATTCTTTATGAATTTACATATTGGCAATAAAGATGTTAGGCATTTTTGCAAATTATAAAGAAAAACAACATTTGGGTTATATCTGTTAGGCCTATATTGATTTTCATACCCGATTTCTAAAATGGCCTTGAACTTGCCTTCATCAAACCATAGCAGTTAGACTTACATTCAAATAATATAAAAACACAATTTCTTAATGGCAAAGTTTTAAAAGTGCGGTATCAGGAGACAAATCCTTGATGGATCCAATTAATCTTCGTCATCCGCTTCAGAAACAAACTGCTCAGTGTTATCCTGTTCTGCCGTAACAAAGATGTCTGGATGTGGTTTAACTTTATATGACGGGTAGTATCCGTACACCAACGTTGCTTGGTTTTCTCCGAAATAAGTGCCATTGAAATTTTTAGTTGTTAATGCAATTAGATCTCCGGGATTCATGTGAAATTCACCACTGTCTGATGGGTCTCCGTGGCTGTAAACCGCCTGCTGAAATAGGTTTTTTTCGTATGGATCACCATAGGAATGGTCCAAGGAAAATGCGTCGTCTGCCCCATCTAGTCTATTTGTCTGCATCATTTCGTACACCATAGTCGCAACCTATGGCAAAACAAATCAGTTTAAGACGAGAAACAACTAATTACATTTGACTTTAACCATCTAGTACACTAAGATCCGAGTACAAGGGCACGCAAGTGCACCAAATGATCCATCCTACCCTGGATGAAAGCGTTCCCACAAAGTAATTGCACTTTGAAAGCATTGCGGTATCTATAAGAATGTCTTCAAGGCTGTACAAGGTGTTCCTGGTGTCATCAATACTCGCGGCGTAGGTAGCTCCTAGGTTCCCCAAAAATTGATAACGCTTGTACCTAACAATAATTTTACTGTTTAATCATTTATCATGTGTTTAAACTTACGCAGAGTTAACAAATTGTATTTTAATATTAGCATCACAATATTTCTTTACTCACCGGTTAATCTGGAACCAAATATCCGGGTCATCTGTGACCAGATATACCCTCCTTCGGACGCATTGCATTCGTCCATTCCTGACATTTTTTAAGTCAAATCTGTCGTACCAATCTTCGACATGTTTCATATACTTTTCGAAGACGTGAAATTCGGTAAATTCGTCTTTAAATCGCAACTTATCGCTCCTTCTTACATGGATTCTGTGAAGAACAAATATATATATAAACATGGTCAACATTATACGAGGCAAGCTTGGTAAAGGGACTTAATGGATTATTGCGATCCAGTGATTGAATTTGAAGTTATAAAATAAAAACCAGTAAAAACACTATTTAACCGATACGCTACATTAATATCACTACATCATTCGTTAATACTTGGAAATAATATTATAAATTACCCTTCTCGTCGTAAAATTTATGGGGTGACTGGTTCTGAAATTTCGCGTTTAATATGATTTGTGTCATGCGTTTTAACATTGATTTTTATTGTGTATAAAGGTGATTTGTTTTATTGTTTACAAAAACGTATTTCACAAGTTAAGATAGCTTATACTGTGTAAATTATTTTAAAAGTCACAAACTTCTCTAATAACTTAAAGTAAAAGTAGAATACAATTTTGTTTTTGTAACTAAAAGTTCTGTTGTGCTACGACTGGTATATAGTAGACGTCGCGAAAAGATGTAACAAGATATGTGACGTTTGTTTACACAGTGATGTCTTGAGCACGTTTTTAATTTGTGTTATATTTTGGCAAAATTTATTTCCCAATATATAAAAACTTGATACTGGCACAAGCGGTGACTTTTCAAATTCATTATTAAAACACTCAGAGGGTGTAGTTTTTTGTTTTCTGGTGCAAATATGTAAACAAAACCTTTTAGCTAAAAGTAAACAGAAAAATATCGCAAAATAAAACATTTTACACATGTGGACCTAAACAGTAAACAACCCACCGGTTATTGTGAACAAAGCAATTAATGTAAACATGACCGCACCAACCCACCCACTCACCCAACGATAGATAGGTTGAAATTAATCTTTCCTTCGATGTAGTTCATTTTCTTTGCTAACCAATCTTGCGGTCGAAAGAGTAAACGACGAAGGTGACCGTTCCACCAAGCTCTAGGGTTCCCATGAAAGCTGCTAATATCAGCCCATTGCTCTTTCGACGCAGAGTAGCCGGTGTAAGCAAATTCACGTTTCATTAAGTTCATATCGATGACTACCAACTTGTGATTTGACATATTAAAGGATTTGGACCCCAAACCTAACAAATTTGTTGTTTCAGTGTTTAGTTTTAAAAAAAAAATTAATGCCAAATTAGAAAAGTGGACTATATATTAAACTATAGTTAAAAAGATTTACCAAGAGATTCGCAAGTGTTTGGTCGACAACCGTATGAAACATATTTCCTTGTTATGTATTCTTTACTGCACGCACTGATTGGGTCAAAGGCAAAATCTAACATATTTCCTCCGGCGTACGTATTCATCTCGCCCTCCTCTTTCTCCTCTATCGCTATAAACACTTTGTCATATTTCAAGGCGATGTCAAACTTTTGGGTCAAGTCTGACGATAGACATCCAAATCCGCATCCCTCTATTCGAACGGCCAACTTGGATGCATTTCGACACGAGGTTGGATTCTGTGGAAATATACAGATTAGGACCGCTATATTAAAACTATTTATTTAAATAATAGTCGTTTTTGTTCGCTATATAGTATCTAACATTAGTACCTTTCCCATTCAACCCGTAATGAAGAGGGGGGGGGGGGGGGGGCAGTAAAAAAACAGAAAACCTCAGTCGATATAGCGTGTAAAGTTGTAAACGATATAGAAATTATGTTTTTGTAGGTCACAAATTTAACTTACCTGAGTCCGCTTAATTTTCTGTTCAATAGATTTAATAATTTTTTCAGATTTTTTTCTCATCCAATTGTGATTATATGTTGATAATTCTTCAGCTTCTATTTTAAGGGCACTGTAGATCAATTGCATAATTAAATATGTCATTCGCATGGCCTTTTGGTGAGAGAGTCAGTGTTAATCAATAACTTTGGTTTAAGATTATTTCGCCAATTGTTCCTAAAGAAAGTTTCTAGTCAACATTGCCCCGATCCAGTGGGTTCAGTAGTTTTTATTTAAAACAGCTGGTGCGTTTCAGTTATGCACAACACATTGCACTAGCTGCGATAACCGGAAGGTAGACAAGAAATTATCTGAATATATTCCGGATTTCTAACTTGCATTCCGGTATTCACGGTTAAAAATATGTGAACAGTAAACACCCTCACAAAATGCGTTCACGCAATCGTCCAATTGCCTCGTCTGCGGCTTGTTTTAAATTATTGACACTTTGTAAAACTTCAAATTCGTGTTGCACGGCACCCCATAGATCGGTGATGTCATTGTTGATTTTTCTAATGATCCTCGCTTGGTCCAGCGTATTGCGGGTTACAAACTCATCAGGTGTTCTATCTGCAAAATATATAGCTCAGTCAAGCTTTGATTTTTTTGTTATGTTAGAGAATGTACACATGGTAGCTTTAAAATGTAACAATAAAATAGCTTTGGAAACTGAACTATTGGTACAACTATACGAAGTGGGTCTTTGGTGAAGTTGTTCGTGGTATCACAATCGTTGTACTTCAATCATCACTGGTGGTCTGTGATCGATTCATTATAGCATTTTATCTTTTATCCCAGTGAATGGGAAAATTGTCAGATTACTTCACTTATACTCACGGAAGCGTTATTTAACGGGTTGCTGATATTTACACCAGAGTTATTGCAGTGCGTTGTTTATATGGCGTTTTCAGAATTTCACAACTTATTTATCGCCCGGGTTCTGTCGATGTCCCCCAAGGCTTGGGAAAAGCAACATTTTGTTTTGTGGTTCGAAGCGCTAACCGACTTGACACATAAAGCATATTTTGCATATACAAATGATGTACGTCCCAAGCAAACCCATTTACCACAAAGCCTAGTAGAAGAAATATAAAATCATAAGCAATTTACGATCGGGTAATTGAGTTATTTACTTCCCCCCCCCAATAATTCCAAGCCAATCACACAGATTAAGTATTATAAGCTATCACACATCATTTCCTACCGATTTTACGCTGCAGTGGTTGTTTCTGTGTAGACCCAACTTTCGCCAAAGCAAAACTGTAACATAACAAACTTAAAGATAGGTTGTGCCTATATAAATATATATTACTAATCATAAATCTAGTCAAAACAATAACATTAAGATCATCTAAAGTAAGGGACAAGAATTACTTAAAAATTACAATTAGGTTTAAAAGTGACAATACAAGTCGTAAAACTTACCTGCAGATAATTAATACC
>CH001686.1:193404-232738 GCA_000149265.1 Ciona savignyi | reverse complement strand
GCCCTTTGTGGTGAAGAAAAGTCGAGTGTTAAATCCGACAAAGAGTGGGGTAGAGGATTTATATCCGCCCGATGGTTCGCAAAAGAAAAGTTTGGAGGTCACCATTGCCCCGATCCAGTGGGTTCAGTAGTTTTTATTTAAAACAGCTGGTGCGTTTCAGTTATGCACAACACATTGCACTAGCTGCGATAACCGGAAGGTAGACAAGAAATTATCTGAATATATTCCGGATTTCTAACTTGCATTCCGGTATTCACGGTTAAAAATATGTGAACAGTAAACACCCTCACAAAATGCGTTCACGCAATCGTCCAATTGCCTCGTCTGCGGCTTGTTTTAAATTATTGACACTTTGTAAAACTTCAAATTCGTGTTGCACGGCACCCCATAGATCGGTGATGTCATTGTTGATTTTTCTAATGATCCTCGCTTGGTCCAACGTATTGCGGGTTACAAACTCATCAGGTGTTCTATCTGCAAAATATATAGCTCAGTCAAGCTTTGATTTTTTTGTTATGTTAGAGAATGTACACATGGTAGCTTTAAAATGTAACAATGAAAATAGCTTTGGAAACTGAACTATCGGTACAACTATACGAAGTGGGTCTTTGGTGAAGTTGTTCGTGGTATCACAATCGTTGTACTTCAATCATCACTGGTGGTCTGTGATCGATTCATTATAGCATTTCATCCTTTCATCTTTTATCCCAGTGAATGGGAAAATTGTCAGATTACTTCACTTATACTCACGGAAGCGTTATTTAACGGGTTGCTGATATTTACACCAGAGTTATTGCAGTGCGTTGTTTATATGGCGTTTGCAGAATTTCACAACTTATTTATCTCCCGGGTTCTGTCGATGTCCCCCAAGGCTTGGGAAAAGCAACATTTTGTTTTGTGGTTCGAAGCGCTAACCGACTTGACACATAAAGCATATTTTGCATATACAAATGATGTAGGCCTACGTCCCAAGCAAACCCATTTACCACAAAGCCTAGTAGAAGAAATATAAAATCATAAGCAATTTACGATCGGGTAATTGAGTTATTTACTTCCAATCACACAGATTAAGTATTATAAGCTATCACACATCATTTCCTACCGATTTTACGCTGCAGTGGTTGTTTCTGTGTAGACCCAACTTTCGCCAAAGCAAAACTGTAACATAACAAACTTAAAGATAGGTTGTGCCTATATAAATATATATTACTAATCATAAATCTAGTCAAAACAATAACATTAAGATTCATCTAAAGTAAGGGACAAGAATTACTTAAAAATTACAATTAGGTTTAAAAGTGACAATACAAGTCGTAAAACTTACCTGCAGATAATTAATACCGTCCAATTTAGCGATATGCGACTGACTGACGTGCAGATTGTCATATTTACTCCTTATTCCAATAAGGTTTCCGCGAATAAAACGACTGATAACGAAAACTTAAGATAGCAGTTTATATGGGCAGAAACAGCTGTTGCTCAAAGTCTGACAACGAAAATTGGTTTTAATACGTCCGGTAGGGCTGGCACTAACACGTTCTAAAAAAACTTCTGTTTGCTCAACTTAATCACCAACCCATCATGTGAAGTTGGTATTTGCTTGGGCATGCATGATAATTTAGATACATAATATAATACACACTTGGGTAATGTAACGAGAGGCATTGTGTTATAGGAAGTGCCTTCGGCCTTCAGTCGAAAGGTAGTGTGATTAAATTGACTGTTTATAGCTATATCCTCGGACAAGGTGCTATTGATGGACTGTTGGTTGCCAAGGGCTCATTTATGCATACAAGCTAACAGTCATGTGATCCAATGTACTACACTGTCTCTTTTACTTTTTTTAATGACAGGGTCGGGGTTAAAGAAGTCAACTTTCTGGTAGAAAAGCTCAGAGAAATAGCCAAAGGGAAGGGAAATCTAATACGTTTTACCTGCACAGACAGAGAAAATGTTATTTAATTCGCGGATGCTTAAAAAAAACAAATTTGCGATTGTATGAAAGGGCAAAAATAAACATAGCCGCTAGATGGGAATCGGTACCCTTAAAGTGATGAAATCAAACTTTTTTAAAAGGAACAACGATTTTAATTACAGCAAAACAAACCTGGACTTAACTCTTGTATATGAATTGTTTCTCTTTCAAAGGAAGATCTTTTCAAATGATAGGATATTTATGTTTATCCCCGTGAATGGAGAAATCGAGAGGGTTAAAACACGAGCAAAGGTCAGATCACCTCGCGCCCACTGTCGGGTTACCGGAGCTATTGCAGTGTGTTGTATATGGTAGACACGTTCCTTTAATTTGGTAGAACCCATTTATTCGCTGGGTTCAGGCAATGTCCGTAAAGTGCCTTGCCCAAGGACACAACCGACTAGCTATATAGCGACCGGTTTCACACCTGCAACCTTCGATGGAAAGGCGACGTACTTAACCGCCAGACTTATTCCATTCTTTTGAAATAATTTTAAAAAGAAGTGTAAGAAAAAAAATAAACGCCAACAGAAAAGATTACCTTCGAAACCAATTCACAACCATCGAACTTGGATCTTAAGCAAAAAGAAGCGACCGAGGCTGCCCCATATAATGTCACCGACTTTGTTTTCCTAATATTTTTTTCACTTTACCCTAACAGGCATGCCTTATATGTGATGGTGAATGTTAGAAAGAACTAGAAAGCTATAGTTAATATAAATTTCCTTTTTATATTTGCCTTACACAACATGTGCTATACTAAAAAAATGTTCCTTTAAACTGAATATATACTAGTATGAAACATGTTAATTTTTTTTAATTTTTTTATGTATCTACATATGGGCTTTATAAAGATGTTAGGCATTTTTGCAAATCATAGAGAAAAACAACATTTGGGTTTATATTTGTTATATTGATCTTACGCGATTCATAATTAAAGTCGACAGCATTTTCACACAATTTCTAAATGGCAAAGTTTTAAAAGTACGGTATCAGGAGACAAATCCTTGGGCATGATGACCCCAATTAATCTTCGTCATCCGCTTCATGAACAAACTGCTGAGTGTTATCCTGTTTTGCCGTAACAAAGATGTCTGGATGTGGTTTAACTTTATATGACGGGTAGTATCCGTACACCAACGTTGCTTGGTTTTCTCCGTAATAAGTTCCATTGAAATTTTTAGTTGTTAATGCAATTAGATCTCCGGGATTCATGTGAAATTCACCACTGTCCGATGGGTCTCCGTGGCTGTAAACCGCCTGCTGAAATAGTTTTTTTTCGTATAGATCACCATAGGAATGGTCCAAGGAAAATGCGTCTTCTGCGCCGTCTAGTCTATTTGTCTGCATCAGTTCGTACACCATAGTCGCAACCTAAGGCAAAACAAATCAGTTTAAGACGAGAAACAACTAATTACAATTGACTTTAACCATCTAGTATACTAGGACCGTAGAAAAAGGGACACGTAAGCGCACCAAATAATACATCCTACCCTAGATGAGAGCGTTCCCACAAAGTAATTGCACTTTGAAAGCATTGCCGTATCTATAAGAATGTCTTCAAGGCTGTACAAGGTGTTCCTGGTGTCATCAATACTCGCGGCGTAAGTAGCTCCTAGTATCCCCAAAAATTGATAACGCTTGTACCTAACAATAATTATACTGTTTAATTATTTATAATATATTTAAACTTACGCAGAGTTAACATATTGTATTGTATTATTAGCAACACAATATTTCTTTACTCACCGGTTAATCTGGAACCAAACATCCGGGACATCTGTGACGAGATATATCCTCCTTCGGACGCATTGCATTCGTCCATTCCTGACATTCTTTAAGTCAAATCTGTCGTACCAATCTTCGACATATACTTTTCGAAGACGTGAAATTCGGTATATTCGTTTTTTAATCGCAACTTATCGCTCCTTCTTACATGGATTCTGTGAAGAACAAATATATACAAACATGGCCAACATTATACGAGGCAAGCTTGGTATAAAGGGACTTAATAGATTGTTGCGATCCAGTGTTTAATTTGAAGTGATAAAATAAAAACCAGTGAAAACACTATTTAACCAATACGCTACATTAAAATGATTACGTCATACGTTTATACTTGGGAATAATAATATAAATGACCCTACTCGTCGTAAAATTTCGGGGTGACTGGTTCTGAGATTTTGCGTATAATATGATTTGTGTCGTTTTAACATTGATTTTTGTTGTGTATAAAAATGATTTGTTTTATTGTGTATAAAACGTATTTCACATGTTAAGATACCTTATACTGTGTAAATTATTTTACAAGTCACAAATTTCGCTAATACCTTAAAGTAAAAGTAGAATACAAGTTTATTTTTGTAACTAGAAGTTCTGTTGTGCTACGAATGATATAGTAGACGTCGCGAAAAGATGTAACAAGATATGTGACGTTTGTTTACACAGTGATTTCTTGAGCACGTTTTTAATTTGTGTAATATTTTTGTGTAGTTTTTTGTCTCGTAATGCAAATATTAAAAAAAACCTTTGTAGCTAAAAGTAAACAGAAACATATGGCAAAATAAAACATTTTACATATGTGGACCTAAACAGTAACAACCTACCGCTTATTGTGAACAAATCAATTAATGTAAACATGACCGCACCAACCCACCCACTCACCCAACGATAGTTAAGTTGAAATTAATCTTCCCTTCGATGTAATTTATTTTCTTTGCTAACCAATCTTGCGGTCGAAAGAGTAAGCGACGAAGGTGACCGTTCCACCAAGCTCTAGGGTTCCCATGAAAGCTGCTAATATCCGCCCATTGCTCTTTCGACGCAGAGTAGCCGGTGTAAGCAAATTCACGGTTTGATTTGACATATTAAAGGATTTGGCCCCAAACCTAACAAATTTGTTGTTTCAGTGTTTAGTTTTAAAATAAAAAAATATTTTTCATGGCAAATTAGAAAAGTGGCCTATATATTAAACTATAGTTTAAAATCAGATTACCAAGAGATTCGCAATTGTTTGGTCGACAACCGTATGAAACATATTTCCTTGTTATGTTTTCTTTACTGCACGCACTGATTGGGTCAAAGGCAAAATCTAACATATTTCCTCCGGCGTACGTTTTAATCTCGCCCTCCTCTTTCTCCTCTATCGCTATAAACACTTTGTCATATTTCAAGGCGATGTCAAACTTTTGGGTCACGTCTGACGATAGACATCCAAATCCGCATCCCTTTATTCGAACGGCCAACTTGGATGCATTTCGACACGAGGTTGGATTCTGTGGAAATATACAGATTAGGACCGCTATATTAAAACTATTTATTTGAAACATAATCGTTTTTGTTCGCTATATAGTATCTAACATTAGTACCTTTCCCATTTAAACCGTAATGGAGGAGGGGGGGCAGTAAAAAAAAACAGAAAACCTCAGTCGATATAGCTTGTAAAGTTGTAAACGATATAGAAATTATGTTTTTTGTAGGTCACAAATTTAACTTACCTGAGTCCGCTTTATTTTCTGTTCAATAGATTTAATAATTTTTTCAGATTTTTTTCTCATCCAATTGTGATTATATGTTGATAATTCTTCAGCTTCTATTTTAAGGGCACTGTAGATCAATTGCATAATTAAATATGTCATTCGCATGGCCTTTTGGTGAGAGAGTCAGTGTTAATCAATAACATTGGTTTAAGATTATTTCGCCAATTGTTCCTAAAGAAAGTTTCTAGTCAACATTGCCCGGATCCAGTGGGTTCAGTAGTTTTTATTTAAAACAGCTGGGACGTCTCAATTATGCACAACACATTGCACTAGCTGCGATAACCGGGAGGTAGACAAGAAATTATCTGAATATATTCCGGATTTCTAACTTGTATTCCGGTATTCACGGTTAAAAATATGTGAACAGTAAACACCCTTACAAAATGCGTTCACGCAATCGTCCAATTGCCTCGTCTGCGGCTTGTTTTAAATTATTGACACTTTGTAAAACTTCAAATTCGTGTTGCACGGCACCCCATAGATCGGTGATGTCATTGTTGATTTTTCTAATGATCTTCGCTTGGTCCAGCGTATTGCGGGTTACAAACTCATCAGGTGTTCTATCTGCAAAATATATAGCTCAGTCAAGCTTTGATTTTTTTGTTATGTTAGAGAATGTACACATGGTAGCTTTAAAATGTAGCAATTAAAATAGCTTTGGAAACTGAACTATTGGTACAAGCTATACGAAGTGGGTCTTTGGTGAAGTTGTTCGTGGTATCACAATCGTTGTACTTCAATCATCACTGGTGGTCTGTGATCAATTCATTATAGCATTTCATCTTTTATCCCAGTGAATGGGAAAATTGTCAGATTACTTCACTTATACTCACGGAAGCGTTATTTCACGGGTTGCTGATATTTATACCAGAGTTATTGCAGTGCGTTGTTTATATGGCGTTTTCAGAATTTCACAACTTATTTATCGCCCGGGTTCTGTCGATGTCCCCCAGGCTTGGGAAAAGCAACATTTTGTTTTGTGGTTCGAAGCGCTAACCGACTTGACACATAAAGCATATTTTGCATATACAAATGCTGTACGTCCCAAGCAAACCCATTTACCACAAAGCCTAGATGAAGAAATATAAAATCATGAGCAATTTACGATCGGGTAATTAAGTTATTTACTTCCAATCACACATATTAAGTATTACTTGTAACTCTGTCAACGTTAAAATAAGCTATCACACATCATTTCCTACCGATTTTACGCTGCAGTGGTTGTTTCTGTGTAGACCCAACTTTCGCCAAAGCAAAACTGTAACATAACAAACTTAAAGATAGGTTGTGCCTATATAAATATATATTACTAATCATAAATCTAGTCAAAACAATAACATTAAATCATCTAAAGCAGGGGTGCTCATTAAGTCGATCGCGATCTACCGGTTGATACCGAAGGTGGTACTGGTCGATCGCGGCGTGACATTAAAAAATTATCATTCTAGCTTCAATGCCGTCACTTGATTGATATACAGGGCAGCCATTCAGATGACAACTGAATGTTGTCGTTCGGGTGACCAATCAAATCAAACAACGGCTCTAAGTACAGAAAAACTTGCCGAAAGCGTCGCTCTTTCGCCTTTGCATTTTTGTAGTGGGTAGATCATTTTGACTCGGTCATTTTAAAAGTAGCTCGCATGCTGAAAAAGTGTGAGCACCCCTGATCTAAAGTAAAGGACAAGAATTACTTAAAAATTACAATTAGGCTTAAAAGTAACAATACAAGTCGTAAAACTTACCTGCAGATAACTAATATCGTCCAAATTAGCGATATGCGACTGACTGTCGTGCAGATTGTCATATTTACTTCCAATAAGCTTTCCGCGAATAAAACGACTGATAACGAAAACTTAAGATAGCAGTTTATATGGGCAGTAACAGCTGTTGCTCAAAGTCTGACAACGAAAATTGGTTTTAATACGTCCGGTAGGGCTGGCACTAACACAGTCTAAATAAAATTCCTGTTTGCTCAACTAAAGCACCAACCCATCATGTGAAGTTGGTATTTGCTTGGGCATGCATGATAATTTATACACATGATCTCATACACACTTGGGTCAAGTAATGTAACGAGAGGCATTGTGTAATAGGAAGTGTGTGTAATTGATGAAATTCGGCCGGATGTCGGCCTTCAGTCGAAAGGTAGTGTGATTGAAATTAACTGTTTAGCTATATCCTCGGACAAGGTGCTATTGATGGACCATTGGTTGCCAAGGGCTTATTTATGCATACAAGCTACCAGTCATGTGATCCAAAGTACTACACGGCTTCTTTTACCTTTTTTAATGACAGGGTCAGAGTTAAACAAGTCAACTTTCTCGTAGAAAAGCTCAGAGGAATAGCAAAAGGGAAGCGAAATCTAATAGGTTTTACTTGCACAAACAAAAGAAAATGTTATTTAATTCGCGAATGCCTTAAAAAAAACAAATTTGCGATTGTATGAAAGGGCAAAAATAAACATAGCCGCTAGATGGGAATCGGTATCCTTAAAGTGATGAAATCACAACGATTTTAATTACAGCAACACAGCAAAACAAACCTGGACTTAACTCTTGTATAAGAATTGTTTCTCTTTCAAACGAAGATCTTTTCAAAGGATAGGATATTTATCACCGTGAATGGGAAAACCAATGGGGTTAACACTCGAGCCATCGCCAGATCACCTCGCGCCCACCGTCGGGTTACCGGAGCTATTTCAGTGTTTTGTATATATATGATAGACACGTTTGTTTAATTTTGTAGAACCCATTTATCCGCTGGTTTCAGGCAATGTCCGTAAAGTGCCTTTCCCAAGGACACAACCGACTAGCTATGGACCAATTTCGCACCTGCAACCTTACGATGGAATGGCGACGCACTTAACCCACCAGACTAACCGGCCGGACCAGTAGTCTTATTTCATTCTTTTTAAATAACTTCAAAAAGGAGTGTAAAAAAACGCCAACAGAAAAGATTACCTTCGAGACCAATTCACCACCATCGAGGTGACAATGGTAAGATTGTACAACTTGGATCTTAAGCAAAAAGAAGCGACCGAAGCTGCCTCATATAATGGCACCGACTCTGTTTTCCTAATATTTTATTCACTTAATTTTAACAGACATGCCTTATTTGTGATAGTCATTGTTAGAAAGAACAAGAGAGCTATACTTAATATAAATTTGCTTTTTTAACATGTGCTATAGTAAAAAAAAGGTTCCGTTAAACTGAATATATATACCGTAGAACTCCGCTTACCTGACCACCTATGGGACCGTGATCAAGTGGTCGCGTTATTAAAACAGAATGCAGTGCATTACCATAGCAAATTATTTGGGACCGCACTAAAGTTGTCGTGATAATGAGGTGGTCGTGTTATCGAGGTGGTCTCCAAGCGGGGTTCCCTTGTATTAGTATGAAACATGTTAAAATTTTTTATTCTTTATGTATCTACATATGGGCTATATATAGATGTTAGGCATTTTTCCAAATTATAGAGAAAAACAACATTTGGGTTTATATTTGTTATATTGATTTTCACACTCGATTTCTGAAGTGGTCTTGAACTTGCCTTCATCAAACCATAGCAGTTAGAACTTAGATTCAAATAATATAAAAACACAATTTCTAAATGGCAAAGTTTTAAAAGTACGGTATTAGAAGACAAATTCTTGGGCATGGTGATCCCAATTATTCTTCGTCTTCCTCTTCAGCAACAAACTGCTCAGTGTTATCCTGTTCTGCCGTAACAAAGATGTCTGGATGTGGTTTAACTTTATATGACGGGTAGTATCCGTACACCAACGCTTGCTTGGTTTTCTCCAAAATAAGTGCCATTGAAATTTTTAGTTGTTAATGCAATTAGATCTCCGGGATTCATGTGAAATTCACCACTGTCCGATGGGTCTCCGTGGCTGTAAACCGCCTGCTGAAATAGGTTTTTTTCGTATGGATCACCATAGGAATGGTCCAGGGAAAATGCGTCTTCTGCGCCGTCTAGTCTATTTGTCTGCATCAGTTCGTACACCATAGTCGCAACCTAAGGCAAAACAAATCAGTTTAAGGCGACAAACAACTAATTACATTTGACTTTAACCATCTAGTACACTAGAACCCTAGTAAAAGGGGCACGTAAGCGCACCAAATAATCCATCCTACCCTAGATGAAAGCGTTCCCACAAAGTAATTGCACTTTGAAAGCATTGCCGTATCTATAAGAATGTCTTTAAGGCTGTACAAGGTGTTCCTGGTGTCATCAATACTCGCGGCGTAGGTAGCTCCTAGGTTCCCCAAAAATTCATAACGCTTGTACCTAACAATAATTTTACTGTTTAATTATTTATAACATATTTAAACTTACGCAGAGTTAACAAATTGTATTGTAATATTAGCATCACAATATTTCTTTACTCACCGGTTAATCTGGAACCAAACATCCGGGTCATCTGTGACCAGATATACCCTCCTTCGGACGCATTGCATTCGTCCATTCCTGACATTCTTCAAGTCAAATCTGTCGTACCAATCTTCGACATGTTTCATATACTTTTCAAAGACGTGAAATTCGGTATATTCGTCTTTAGATCGCAACTTATCGCTCCTTCTAATATGGATTCTGTGAAGAACAAATATATATAAACATGGCCAACATTATACGAGGCAAGCTTGGTAAAGGGACTTAATGGATTGTTGCGATCCCGTGATTGAATTTGAAGTGATAAAATAAAAACCAGTAAAAACACTATTTAGCCGATACGCTACATTAAAATCACTACATCATTCGTTTACTTGGGAATAATATACTTGGGAATAATATTATAAATGACCCTTCTCGTCGTAAAGTTTATGGGGTGACTGGTTCTGAGATTTCGCGTTTAATATGATTTGTGTCATGCGTTTAAACATTGATTTTTATTGTGTATAAAGGTGATTTGTTTTATTGTGTACAAAAACGTATTTCATAAGTTAAGATAGCTTATACTGTATAAATTATTTTAAAAGTTACAAACTCCGCTAATAACTTAAAGTAGTAGAATAGGCTACAAGTTTGTTTTTGTAACTAAAAGTTCTGTTGTGCTACGAATGATATAGTAGGTGCCGCGAAAAGATGTAACAAGATATGTGACATTTGTTTACACAGTGATGTCTTGAGCACGTTTTTAATTTGTGTAATATTTTGGGCAAAATTTATTTCCCAATATATAAAAACTTGACACTGGCACAAGCGGTGACTTTTCAAATTCAATATTAAAACAATCAGAGAGTGTAGTTTTTTTTGTTTTCTGGTGAAAATATGTAAACAAAACCTTTGTAGCTAAAAGTAAACAGAAAAATATCGCAAAATAAAACATTTTACACATGTGGACCTAAACAGTAAACAACCTACCGGTTATTGGGACCAAAGCAATCAAGGTAAACATGACCGCACCAACCCACCCACTCACCCAACGATAGTTAATATGAAATTAATCTTCCTTTCGATGTAATTTATTTTCTTTGCTAACCAATCTTGCGGTCGAAAGAGTAAGCGACGAAGCTGACCGTTCCACCAAGCTCTAGGGTTCCCATGAAAGCTGCTAATATCCGCCCATTGCTCTTTCGACGCAGAGTAGCCGGTGTAAGCAAAATCACGCTTCATTAAGTTCATATAGATTTCTACCAACTTGTGATTTGACATGTTGAATGATTTGGAGCGCAAACCTAACAAGTTTGTTGTTTCAGTGTTTGGTTTTAAAATAAAAAAATCAATGGTTTGGCAATCTAGAAAAGTAGCCTTAATAACTAGTTTACAATTAGATTACCGAGAGATTCGCAAGTGTTTTGTCGACACCCGTATTCCACATATTTCCTTGTTATGTTTTCTTTACTGCACGCACTGATTGGGTCAAAGGCAAAATCTAAAATATTTTCTCCGTCGTACAAATACATCACATCCCCGTTTTTATCCGGTGTCGCTATAAACACTTTGTCATATTTCAAGGCGATGTCAAACTTTTGGGTCAAGTCTGACGATAGACATCCAAATCCGCATCCCTCTATTCGAACGGCCAACTTGGATGCATTTCGACACGAGGTTGGATTCTGTGGAAATATAAAGATTAGGACCGCATATTAAACTATTTAATAGAAGCGCAGGCCCGGTGCTAGGAACTGCGGGGCCCAATTAGAAATGTGATGGCGGGGCCCCTACTCTTCATAGCAAAATTTATGGTTGTTTATATATCATACATACCAGTACATACAAACTACAAAAATAGACTTTTTATACTTGCTATAAAACAAATTAAAGGTAATGTGGATGCTTATTTACGATACATTGTTTTACTTCCAAACATATATATTGTTTAGCAACCATATTCATTATGACGTAACAGGCAGACACAGAAATATAAATTTGACTTAGTTACGATGCATAACAAATTGATATTATGAGAAAGAATATTATTTCACTTTTTATTTTACGTTTCAGTAGTATTTTAAACCTCGTAGTACAGAAAGACCCCCGCTAGCGCGGGGCTCCTTCAAGGTGCGGGGCCCAATTTGATCTAATCGGTCAAATCGGCCTAAAACCGGCCCTGTGGAAGCGTATTAGTTTCTGTACCCTATATAGTATCTAACATTAATATTTATTTTATTTTAAAATCGTAAGGAGACAAGAAAAAACAGAAAACGACAGTCGATTTATTTTGTGAACAATATACACATTTTTTGAAAAAAAATAGGTCAAAAATTTAACTTACCTGGGTCCGCTTGATTTTCTGTTCAATGGATTTTATAATCTTTTCAGATTTTTTGTTCATCCAATTGTGGTTATATGTTGATAATTCTTCAGCTTCTATTTTAAGGGCACTGTAGATCAATTGCATAATTAAATATGTCATCAGCATAGCCTGTCGGTTAAAGTGTCAGTTTTTAAGTAAAAAATGGTTTGAATACAATTCGTCGATTTTCCTTTAAGAAAGCTTCTAAAGAAAATTGCCCGGATCAAGTAGGTTCAGAAGTTTTTAAAGTGAAACAGCTGTGGGGTCTCAATTATGCACAACACACTGCAGTAGCTGCGATAACCGAGAGCGGTGGAAAAGAGATTATCTGAGGATTTTCAAGTGTTCTGGCGGACCTCGCGCTTTCGTATTCAAGGGAATAAAACTATCTGAACAGCAAACACCCTCACAAAATGCGTTCACGCAATCGTCCAATTGCCTCGTCTGCGGCTTGTTTTAAATTAGTGACACTTTTTAAAACTTCAAGTTCGTATTGCACGGCACCCCAAAGATCGATGATGTCATTGTTGATTTTTCTAATGATCCTTGCTTGGTCCAACATATCTTGGGTTACAAACTCATCAGATTTTATATCTGCAACGTATATATACCTTAGTCGGGATCTTTTGCTGCAATGTTTTTATAGAGAATAAAAGCATGGTAGGTTTAAAACAGAGATTCCCAAACTTGTATTCCCTCGAGCTATTTTAAGCTTTTGTACAGTGTTACTACCGCCGAAGTTAATACTAACTTTGCATCAGGTAATGAGAAATAATATGTAGTTAATTGATAGTTTAACAAATGTCATTCCATGAAGATACAAAATAAAGTTTTAATGCAATGAATGTAGTTGTTTATTGTTTCTCCGCCAGCTGGTCAATACGAGGAATAGGTTCGATGACAGCGCAAAACGTAATTCATTGCAAATTACTCAACCTGAAAGTTTGAAAGATTGAAAACTGTCTCAAATGTATATATAAGTATGTTTAAGTTAGTTGCGTATCACCTGAAAAACTCCCACGTACTACCGGTGGTATAACTACTACAGTTTGGGAACCTCTGGTTTAAAAAGTGACAACTAAAATACCCGGTGGTCGGTGACCGACTCAATATAGCACATGTGACTGGGAAAACGCGTTATTATACGGATAATAGTTTACTTCACGTATATTGAAGGGAGCGGTACTATAACGGATTGCTGTCATTTACCTTGTACCCGCCACCAGGTTACCGGAGCTATTGCAGTGCGGTGCTTATGTTTTAAGAAGTTTTAAGTTTTCAATTTTTTTAAAACGCATATATCCACCGGGTTCAGATGTCCGCAAAGTCCCTTTCCCAATGATACAACCGACTGGCTGACGACCAGTTTCAAATCTACTAAACTTGAACTAAAAGAGGAAACACTAACCCAACAAGCTACTAGTGCCTCATTAACCGTTGATTCTCACACGGGATTAAATTTTTTCTCCGTTGTGTGGTTTAAGTACATTAGGAGCAATTTTGACAAAATTTGAAGTTAATGTATAACGCAATACGCGAAAATATATAACCTTGTGAGGAAAGATAAAACTTCTGTCTACCAGTTGGTTATTTTAGTTTGGTTGAGTTTATTTATTTTGTGCCCCAGTATTAAAAAACGGGAAATTAAGTTAATCTAATTTACTGTGTAATGAAGAATTATTAATTGCGTTGTAAGAATCTGTGTTTTAATTTAACGTCAAAATGACATGAAAGTAGAAAAGATTTATACGCAGATCCTACATATTAGATATGGATGGATATAAATTTCTAAAGATTAATCCACTTAATTCTGGCGGAGTCTACTTAATGCATTTCACAAGCACATCGGAATAGGCTTGGGCAAATCCACATTTGTTCTGCGGTTCGAAGCGCTATACGTAGCACCTAACCGGAATGACACACGACGCACATGTGGTACAAATGCTGTGTGTCGCAAGCTAACCCATTCACCACCCAGCTTGGATGAAAAAATATAAAATCCCTAGCAATTTACGATCGGGTGATTGAGTTATTTACTTCCAAACACACAAATTAAGTATGACTTGTTAGTCTGTCAACGTTAAAATAAGCTATCACACATTAGTTCCTACCGATTTTACGCTGTGGCTGTTTCCGTGTAGACCCAACTTTCGCCAAAGCAAAACTGTAACATAACAAACTTAAAAATTGGTTATGCCTATATATAAATATATTACTAATCATAAATCTAGTAAAAACAATAACATTAAAATAATCTAAAGTAATGGACAAGAATTACCTAAAAATTACAATTGGGTTTAAAAGTAACAATACAAGTCGTAAAACTTACCTGCATATAATTAATATCGACCAAATTAGCGATATGCGACTGACTGTCGTGCAGATTGTCATATTTACTCCTTATTCCAATAAGCTTTCCGCGAATAAAACGACTGATAACGAAAACTTAAGATAGCAGTTTATATGGGCAGAAACAGCTGTTGCTCAAAGTCTGGCAACGAAAATTAGTTTGAATACGTCTGGTAGGGACGGCACTAACACATTCTAAAAAAACTCCTATGTTTGCTCAACTTAAGCACCAACCCATCATGTGAAGTTGGTATTTGCTTAGGCATGCATGATAATTTATACACATGATCTCATACACACTTGGGTAAAGTAATGTAACGAGAGGCATTGTGTAATGGGAAGTGTGTGTAATTGATGAGATTCGGCCGGATGTCGGCCTTCAGTCGAAAGGTAGTGTGATTGAAATTGACTGTTTAGCTATATCCTCGGACAAGGTGCTGTTGATGGACTATTGATTGCCAAGGGCTCATTTATGGCATACAAGGTACCAGTCATGTGATCCAATGTACTACACTGTCTTTTTTACTTTTATTCCAATGACAGGGTCGGAGGTAAAAAAGTCAACTTTCCGGTGGAAAAACTCAGAGAAATAGCCAAATGGAAGGGAAATCTAGTCGGTTGTTCCTGCACAGACAGATAAAATGTTATTTAATTGGTTGATGCCTTAAAACAACAACAGCAAAAAACAAATGTGCGCGATTGTATGAAAGGGAAAAAATAAACATAGGCGCTAGATAGGAATCGGTACCCTTAAAGTGATGAAATCAAACTGTTTTAAAAGAAACAACGATTTTCATTGCAGCAACACAGCAAAACAAACTTGAACTTAACTCTTGTATAAGAATTGTTTCTCCTTAAAAGAAGATTTAAATTTAAACTGATGTCAGCACAACGGTTTCCGAAACCAGGATTTGGCCACGTGTCAGTGCTCCATGGTTTGATTGCACGCTTGATGTGAAAGAAGATAGCTTCGCTGAACGCGTTCAATTCCAGCGCCCTGTAGACAAAACAGATTCTGATTCTGAGTTAAGATTAAAGCATCGCAGAAAAACAACGGAAATTAACGCGCATTCAGCAGCACTGCAGCAGTTCCCTTACCATGCAGAAACAAATTCAATAAAACATAAATAACATGGAGATATAGTGTCTTAACTGCAACCGAGAAGGCCCCATACAAAAGGAAAACTTTTAAAAATTTCATTGTTTTAACTGCGCAACAGAATACAAATCGCCAAACCCGGCCGGTTGGTCTAACGGTTAAGTGCGCCGCGCCGCCTTTCAATCGAAAGGTTGCAGGTGCGAAACTGGTCGCTAGCTAGTCGGTTGTGTTCTTGGGCAAGGCACCTTACGGACATTGCCTGAACCCAGCGGAATAATGGGTTCTACCATTGAAGGAACGTATCTACCAAATACAACACACTGTAATAGCTCCGTTAACCCGACGGTGGGCGCGAGGTGATCTGACGATTGCCCGTGTGTTAACCCCCTTGTTTTTCCCATTCACGGGGATAAACATGAATATCCTATCCTATCCTATCCAAACCATGCCTAAACGATGACGGCCGATTTTAAGTCGTCACGTCCACAACAAACTGTGCACTTTGCAGAGAATAAATACGCGATTTGGCAAATTCAAGAGAAAAATGTTTTTTTTTCTTTTTGACTGTGCAGTCAGTCCGATTGTACGAGACGAAAAGAATAAACGTGGACGTGGGCTGGGTCCCAATACCGATACTAAACGAAATGATTAAAAATGAATTCGTTAAAATGTTTGTAGAAGTAAAAAACGGTTAACACAGAAAGTATTGAAAAGCGTTACTTAATGAAATGCGAATTGTCATTAAGAAAAGATCTGTTGTGAAGAAACTCTCGATACCGAGCTATATGTAAACCATAGAAGGGTTCAATGTTTACTGCAGATATCACGAACAGCAAATCACCTGTAATTATTGCAAAGAAGCAGGCAACAAATAATCGGAATGCCCAACAAGGAATCTCGATTACCCGAAGATCCATAACATCGTGGCTGATAACAATCATGTTAATAAGGACACGCTGAAACAGAAGGCGTCGGGTTGCTCGAAAGAAGCTAAGAACAATGTAGACTCGAGCTTTAACACCAAGATACCACACAAGAACAGAAAAGAACCCAACACGACGGAAAACCAAGATAACGTACTCCTTGAAATCGAAACTCAAGTAGGCTACCGTGTCCCAAAGTGGACGAAACTGTTATTAAAGAATTGGACAACACAACTTCAAAGAAGTGAGACCGTCAAAGCCCTACAGATCCAATTAGCATAATTCAAAATCAATAAGTTTAGACGAATTAAAACTACCAGTAACATGCCCAAAATGCATACAACAAAGCTAAGTATTGAACAAAGGCAGAAGACTTTATTGCTCGACAGAATTCACAATTGCAAGATCCAAGATCTTGCTGTGACAACGCTGACTTGCTACTAGTTCCCTTCGAGGAAACTAAGACAGATTGCGCTAATTGAAAACAGCCAATGATTAAGAACCTTTTTAAACGCTATCAAAATAATAGTAAATAGATTCAATTATACTGCGGTTAAATGTACGTACATATATTATACATTAAAAACAGTTAAAAATAAGGATTTTTACTTTGTGAATTTAAATATGTTAACACTTTATTATGTAAGCTGCGTTCCAATTCAGCGATCAATAAAATAAGGTTTAAGTAAGGGTTGCATTTGGTAAATTTTAGTTGGGAATTATCATCAATAGTTCTTTACATCTTAGTTTGGAATCTATCCATTGGCTTACGTTTTCCGACTACTTAGTAAATTTAGCATAGAAACCCGCACGAAGTACAACTTACAACGTACAGCCAAATAAGAATCCACCCATCATCGATAAATTGATGTCTGGTTTGGAGTGTACAAGTAAAGCGCGTTTAGACTGTTTATCAATACGGTGTGCTATTTTCTTGTCACACCGCATGTTGAGGAATCGGTGTAAGTAGAAATCCCATGCATATTACGAATAGTGTTGTAGATACCGGGCAAACCTGCCCAACACCCGTCTTTACATAAAGGTGAGAGAGCTGCTGTGCTTCTTATTAATAAGCAAACATTTTGCATCTGAATAAAATGTCGTTGTCCAATTGATAAGGCCCTCTCCAAACAAAAATGTTCTGCATGTCATGTTGATAAATTCCCAATTTAGAAAATCGAGCGCTTTGTATATATCCAAAAATAGAAGTGTCCCTTGCTTGTTCTCTCGATTAACGTGGTCGATTAGATCAAAAGTTAGTTGAATATTTATCCCCGATATATCTTCTTTTACAAAACCAGCTTGTTCGCTCGTTATATTTTAAGGTTGTACTTTAATTTTTCTGCTATTAATAACTTTGGTTGTTATTTTAGAGTCGGCATTCATTAATGTTATGGGCGGATACTTTTCAGGGTACATGACGTTTTTATTCTGTTTTAGGGATTAATGTCACAACCCCCAGTTTATTTGCTCCGTAAAACATCCCATGCCATATGCATGGTTAAAATTACTTACCATCACTGCTTTTAACCTAGTCCAAAATACCTTGCTAAACTGTGTCCGTCCAAACCAGGGGTTTTGTTTTTTTGTCGTTTTTAATGCTCAAGCATTCTGTGATTATTAATTTTCCTTCGCAAAGAATTGATTTTGATTCACCTTTGAGTGTTGAAAATCGTTGGAGAAGTATTTCATTCTATCTGTTGTAACATGGGTGTTATTTTTGGCACAGTTTAAACTTTCAAAATAGTTTTTTAGTTGTTTTAATATTTCTTTCTGGTTAATTTAAATTTTTGTACAATTGGTTAGTCGGGTTAAGGCTTTTCTTCTCATTTTTTTATTTTTCCAGATTAGGGAATGACAAGTTGTGTTTTTCGCCATATCCCTTTCAGCGCACCATACTTCTTACACAAAAAAGTCAGCGCGCTGCTAATTTAAGTGCGCGCACTTAATTTAGCAGCGCGAACTCAATTTAGCAGCGCGCTGGTAACCTTTCCCCTCGCCAAAAGTGTCACAATTGGAGTGTCATAATCCAAGAGTGTCATAATTCATATCTTTACGCCACCGGGCGGTAATTAAGGTAGCGTATAGAGACTGTAGACTCGAATTATGACACTCTTGGCTGGGTGAAAGGTTACCAGCGCGCTTCTAAATTTGAGTGCGCGCACTTAAATTAGCAGCACGGTGATTTTATGGAATTGTGACACTGATGGCCAACGACGGTCGATGTTTTTGTCAGAAAGTTAAGTGTGCGTTGGTAATTTATGAACGCGTACTCAATTTGTGAACGCGTTGTCAATTTTGCCGCAAGATGGCGTAAATAGACGAATTATGACACTCGGGGCCAGGTGAAAGGTTACCAGTGCGCTGCTAAATTAGGTGCGCGCACTTAAATAAGCAGCGCGCTGATTTTACTGAATTATTACATCGATGGCCAACCATACAAGTGCATCTTTACTGTCTCTTTCAATTAGCTTGTCGAAATCATCTTGTAGTTACACTACATTTGCGCTTACCATTCTTTGTGGGGTTGGGTTTTAATCAAGGTTATAAGTTGCACTTCGATGTTATTATGGGTCCCATTTGGAAAAATGGGACACATATTGTTTTTGTCCGTTTTTTTTTTTTCTTTTTTTTTTTTTTTTTTTTTTCGTTTTTTTTTTCGTCAAACGCTTGACAGGCATGGCTTGTGGCAACGACATCTACCAGAAGGGTAATGGAATCGCAATAAAACTTTGTCGTGTGTTAGATCACATGGATGGTCTAGATGTGCACGGATCAAAATTTTGCGGAATATACTGAGGGGAATTCCCCTGGGAGGTGAAAAACCAAAACGGTATCTTTTTTAAAAAAAATAGCTTTCTTGGGCATAGCGCTTGAACGGCTAATCCAATTTTAATTAAATTTGGTAAACTGTAAGGGCATCAGCCACTGATATACCATTTACAAGAATTAAAGAAATTACCCAGGGAAATACCCTAAAAATAATATTTTGTTTTCAAATCATAATTGTGGCAGGCATTGGTTGTGGCACCGACATCTACCAGAAGGAGTAATGGAATTGCAATAAAACTTTGTCATTTGTTAGACAACATGGTCTAGATATGCAGAAACCAATATTATTGGTAATATACTCAGGGGAATTCCCCTGGTAGGTGAAAAACCAAAACGGTATTTTTTTTTTAAAAAGAGCGTTTTTGGGCAGAACGCTTGAACGGCTACTCCAATTTCATTTAAATTTAGTAAACTGTAAGTGCATTAGCCAATGATATAACACTTAAAAGAATTTAAAAAATTACATAGGGAAATACCGTAAAAATAAGATTTTGTTTTCAAATCATGATTGTGACAGGCATGGGTTGTGGCACCGACATCTACCAGAAGGAGTAATGGAATTACAATAAAACTTTGTTATTTGTTAGACAACATGGTCTAGATATGCAGAAATCAAAATTGTTGGTAATATAACCAGGGGAATTCCCCTGGAAGGTGAAAAACCAAAACGGTATTTTTTTTAAACTAGCTTTTTTGGGCAGAGCTCTTAAACGGCTACTCCAATTTCATTTCAATTTGGTAAACTGTAAGTGCATTAGCCAATGATATAACACTTAAAAGAATTAAAAAAATTACCTAGGGAAATACCCTAGAAAATAAGATTTTGTTTTCAAATCATGATTGTGACAGGCATGGGTTGTGGCACCGACATCTACCAGAAGGAGTAATGGAATTACAATGAAACTTTGTCATTTGTTAGAAAACATGGTCTAGATATGCAGAAACCAAAATTTTGGGTAATATACCCAGGGGATTTCCCCTGGGAGGTAAAAAACAAATCGGAATTTTTTTAAATTAAGTTTTTTGGGCATAGCGCTTATACGGCCAAAATGTTAGTTCCCTATCCGCCTTATTGAACAAAAAGAAAAAGGGAACATAGGGAAATACCCTAAAAATTATGATTTGTTTTAAACCATGATTGTAACAGGCATGCTATATCGCTTCGAATTCTCCAACAAGGAGTCGCCAAAGCGGATTAAAACTGATTGTTAGATTATCTAACAAACATCTAACTTAGATAACATAACTTAGATATGTTAAGCAGAAATTTATGTACTAAACCCAGGGGAATTCTCCGAAATAATGAAAAACTCAATCGGGCTGTTTCGGGAATTTACCTTCCCTTTACCAAAGCGCTTGACAAGAGGCTTAAATTTAAAACATTTGTGGTAAAATGTTTGTAAATCGAACACGCTTTTTCTTTTTTTAACTACACATGGAAAAGAAGTTTGGTTTAATAACTATGGGACCCATGCGTTTATGCTTGCAGAAACAAAACTATGACAGTCCGGTTAAAAAATTCAGGAATATTACATAACATGGATCTGACGTGCACATATCTGACAATAACATATATTGTGTAATGAACATTAATAACAAGATCGGGACCCATGCGTTTATGCTTGCAGAAACAAACTACTAACCCGGTGTATAAAATACAAATTGTGGTTAGGGACCCTGCTCGCATATATCATACAAAATGTGTTTTACAATATAATAGTGGTTTTAAAACACGTGGTTGACACTCTCTAGTTATGCTCTGCATTTTATTATTTTCTTCTCGCTTGCATACTTTACTGTGTGGTCCCTTAGGTGGCACTTTACCGCTTCCCAGATCTGCGGTGATACAGAACCGTTATTATCAAGTTTTAGAAACTCTGCTTTTACCATTTTCAACATACTGTATTTACAGTCTTCCAACAAGGAACTGTTTAATTTCCAGTATTCTTGACCCCTTTGTGCTACGTCCAAACTGAAGGTTATTTTATTTTTTTAGCAAGGTCTCATTTAAAAGAGCGAAGTCAAGTCTACTCGCACAGTAAGTGTTTGTTTGTGAATGCGTATATTGTGTTGACAATAAGTGCTTAACCCTAAACACGTTATGCAATCCGTCATCACGAATAAGGACGGTTCGGTTCCATAAGTTGTGCCGATGTTTTGCCACAGCTACATAGTACACCAATTTATAGTTACATGCCGTTTTTATATATTGACACGATTTCTTTAGGAATTACATTAGTTGTTGTTGCACAAAATATTAAATATATTTTCCATGCAATCAAAGATTCCTCCGGCTTTTGGGAATTTCGGTTAAAACTTGTTGGAGCAAGGCATTTAAAATGCTTGAAACTGTATTTGCCTTTCGCACTATTATTAAAATATGAATCTACAACTAAAATATTTAGTCAAAATAGTGTGGTTCTGTAATACCAGGGTCTGTAATACAATACAAATAAAGCACTTGTATGCCTCTGGTAATGTTGATGTTGTCTGTGAAAACTCCGTTTCATTATTATATTTTACTTTTAGTGTTGTGATAAATTACATGAAGTCATTTTATTAGATACATTTATATGTGTATGTCTTAAAGTATTTTAAAGAGATATATGTAATTTACTTTGTCGAAGGACTTTTTTAAAGTATATTGCGAGAATTGTAAAGTATTTAAGTATTTAACGGCTTCACCGCAAGCGTTTTCTAGGCAAGTGTTTATTGATATTCCAGGCATGGCACACTTCTGGTTCGGACTTATTTTTTTATTTATTATTATATTAAGTCGTTTTCTATAATATTGCTTGGTATTCATAATTTGTATATAGTAACAAAATAGGTATTTTTATTCACCCTGTCCTGGTACCGCTTTTGTTTCACTTGATTTAAAATTTTGGAATAGTTTTGTAAGATATCCCAACCCAATATTTATTCCTTTTGTTCACATGTTTTTAATTTCTATGCTAAATCATTAAAATTTGCGTCATAAACGTCTTACGTAACAATAGGCGATTGTGTTGCAATCTAGGCCGCATGGCAGTATAGTCTTCCTTTCTTTCTAAATTAGTTACTACATAAGTTGCACTGCTGAAAAATCCTCTGATACCGCATTTCCGGACCGATTAAAGCCCAAAGTTTGGTAAGTTTGTGCTATATATTGTGATTTACGTTGGACTGACTCGCAAAGTTAACTAATTTAGTCTTTTTATTTTTGTTTACCAAGAAAAACGGTATCGTATACTTATTTTTTCCACGCACCACCTATTATAACCAAAGGACTGCGTTTTTGTTTCCACGATACGCGTCATTTTCAAACCACGAACCTGGTGCTCCACCCGCGGATGTAACAAGTTTCATATTTTGAAGTCAGAACATAGGTGAATGTTAGAATATGATCCAACTTGAAGTATGATTTAATAAAACATCCGAAGTAATTGCATCGTAATTTATTAGTATTGATAATTTTATCCAGACATTTAGAACAACGAATTGAATGTTAAATTAAAATTGATAAAGTAAAGTTGCTAAAGATCAATGTGACTGGAATAACTTTAGTTGAAGAGATTCTTGAGGCTTTCTTCTGCAAAATAAACTATGTTTAGGATATGATATTCATTTTTTATAGCGGTCAAAATCTAGCGTTATAACTACGGCAATTTGCAAATTACCTAATAAAGCATAAAAAGTGAGTATTTTAATGAATGATTTTAGGGGGATATGAGCTTTCGCTTACTTACCGATTAGATCCATTTCTGGAGAGAACCTGTAAATGTAAATTCAAATGTAATTATCTTAAGAATAAAATACACCATAAGTGGTAAGTATAAGGTTAAAGGGAAGTAGATATTTTAAGTTATATCGAAATGTAGTCAAATTTTGCCGAAGTAATAATAAATGTAAATAATAAATAAGAATGTTCAAGTTATGCAAGCGAAATGACTGACCCATTTTCGTTCCACCAGTTTCTGTTGTGAGGAGCTGGGGTTGCCACCAAACTACCTCCATTTGTGGATACACCGGAGCCAGTATTCCCGAGGTTGAATGAAAAGCCAGAATTTCCACTTGCGCCGGTGTTAGCTTGACCGCCAGCAAGATGACCAAGATTAAAATTGAATCCACCAGCTGCACTAGCTGGTTTAGTAGTTGGTTGAGAACCAAGTCCTCCGAGATTCAAGCTGAATCCACCACCTGAAGTTGCTGGTTTCGTGGTTGGTTGGGAACCATGTCCTCCCAGGTTAAAGCTGAATCCACCACCTGAAGTTGCTGGTTTCGTGGTTGGTTGGGAACCATGTCCTCCCAGGTTAAAGCTGAATCCACCACCTGAAGTTGCTGGTTTCGTGGTTGGCTGGGAACCAAGTCCTCCCAGGTTAAAGTTGAATCCACCACCTGAAGTTGCTGGTTTCGTGGTTGGCTGGGAACCAAGTCCTCCGAGGTTAAAGCTGAATCCACCACCTGAAGTAGCTGGTTTAGTAGTTGGCTGGGCACCATGTCCTCCCAGGTTAATGTTGAATTCACCACCTGAAGTTGCTGGTTTCGTGGTTGGTTGGGAACCAAGTCCTCCGAGGTTAAAGCTGAATCCACCACCTGAAGTAGCTGGTTTCGTGGTTGGTTGGGCACCATGCCCTCCGAGGTTAATGTTGAATTCACCACCTGGAGTTGCTGGTTTCGTGGTTGGTTGGGAACCAAGTCCTCCGAGGTTAAAGCTGAATCCACCTCCTGGAGTTGCTGGTTTTGTGGTTGGTTGGGAACCATGCCCTCCGAGGTTAATGTTGAATCCACCACCTAGAGTAGCTGGTTTTGTGGGTTGGCTGGGAACCAAGTCCTCCGAGGTTAAAGTTGAATTCACCACCTGGAGTTGCTGGTTTAGTAGTTGGTTGGGCACCAAGTCCTCCGAGGTTAAAACTGAATCCACCACCTGGAGTAGCTGGTTTCGTGGGTTGGTTGGGCACCATGCCCTCCGAGGTTAATGTTGAATTCACCACCTGGAGTTGCTGGTTTCGTGGTTGGTTGGGAACCAAGTCCTCCGAGGTTAAAGCTGAATTCACCACCTGGAGTAGCTGGTTTCGTGGTTGGTTGGGCACCATGCCCTCCGAGGTTAATGTTGAATTCACCACCTGGAGTTGCTGGTTTCGTGGTTGGTTGGGAACCATGCCCTCCGAGGTTAATGTTGAATTCACCACCTGGAGTTGCTGGTTTCGTGGTTGGTTGGGCACCATGCCCTCCGAGGTTGATGTGGAATCCACCACCTGGAGTTGCTGGTTTAGTAGTTGGATGGGCGCCATGTCCTCCCAGATTGATGTTGAATCCACCCTGGACCACTTGGCTTAGCTGGTTCGGTTGGTTTTGGACCAGTAAGACCACCCAGATTGAAGTTGAATCCCGGACCGCTTGGCTTAGCTGGTTCGGTTGGTTTTGGACCAGTAAGGACCGCCTAGATTGATGTTGAATCCACCTGGACCACTTGGCTTAGCTGGTTCGGTTGGTTTTGGACCAGTAAGACCACCCAGATTGAAGTTAAATCCTGGACCGCTTGGCTTAGCTGGTTCGGTTGGTTTTGGACCAGTAAGACCACCTAGATTGATGTTGAATCCACCTGGACCACTTGGCTTAGCTGGTTCGGTTGGTTTTGGACCAGTAAGACCACCCAGATTGAAGTTGAATCCCGGACCGCTTGGCTTAGCTGGTTCGGTTGGTTTTGGACCAGTAAGACCGCCTAGATTGATGTTGAATCCACCTGGACCACTTGGCTTAGCTGGTTCGGTTGGTTTTGGACCAGTAAGACCACCCAGATTGAAGTTAAATCCTGGACCGCTTGGCTTAGCTGGTTCGGTTGGTTTTGGACCAGTAAGACCACCTAGATTGATGTTGAATCCACCTGGACCACTTGGCTTAGCTGGTTCGGTTGGTTTTGGACCAGTTAGACCACCCAGATTGATGGTGAGTCCTCCTGGACCACTTGGCTTAGTTGGTTCAGTTGGTTTTGGGCCAGTAAGACCACCCAGATTGAAGTTAAATCCTGGACCGCTTGGCTTAGCTGGTTCGGTTGGTTTTGGACCAGTAAGACCACCTAGATTGATGTTGAATCCACCTGGACCACTTGGCTTAGCTGGTTCGGTTGGTTTTGGACCAGTAAGACCACCCAGATTAAAGTTGAATCCACCTGGACCACTTGGCTTAGCTGGTTCGGTTGGTTTTGGACCAGTAAGGCCACCTAGATTGATGTTGAATCCACCTGGACCTCTTGGCTTAGCTGGTTCGGTTGGTTTTGGACCAGTGGGTCCGCCCAGATTGATGTTGAATCCACCTGGACCACTTGGCTTAGCTGGTTCGGTTGGTTTTGGACCAGTGGGTCCGCCCAGATTGATGTTGAATCCACCTGGACCACTTGGCTTAGCTGGTTCGGTTGGTTTTGGACCAGTAAGACCACCCAGATTGATGTTGAATCCACCTGGACCACTTGGCTTAGCTGGTTCGGTTGGTTTTGGACCAGTTAGACCACCCAGATTGATGTTGAATCCACCTGGACCACTTGGCTTAGCTGGTTCGGTTGGTTTTGGACCAGTTAGACCACCCAGATTGATGTTGAATCCACCTGGACCACTTGGCTTAGCTGGTTCGGTTGGTTTTGGACCAGTAAGACCACCCAGATTAATGTTGAATCCACCTGGACCACTTGGCTTAGCTGGTTCGGTTGGTTTTGGACCAGTAAGACCACCCAGATTGATGTTGAATCCACCTGGACCGCTTGGCTTAGCTGGTTCGGTTGGTTTTGGACCAGTTAGACCACCCAGATTGATGTTGAATCCACCTGGACCACTTGGCTTAGCTGGTTCGGTTGGTTTTGGTCCAGTAGGACCACCCAGATTGATGTTGAATCCTCCTGGACCGCTTGGCTTAGCTGGTTCGGTTGGTTTTGGACCAGTGGGTCCGCCTAGATTGATGTTGAATCCTCCTGGGCCGCTTGGCTTAGCTGGTTCGGTTGGTTTTGGACCAGTAAGACCACCCAGATTGATGTTGAATCCACCTGGACCACTTGGCTTGGCTGGTTCGGTTGGTTTTGGACCAGTGGGTCCGCCTAGATTGATGTTTAATTCACCTGGACCGCTTGGCTTAGCTGGTTCGGATGGTTTTGGACCAGTGGGTCCGCCTAGATTGATGTTTAATTCACCTGGACCACTTGGCTTAGCTGGTTCGGTTGGTTTTGGACCAGTGGTTCCTCCACCCAGATTGATGTTGAATTCACCTGGACCACTTGGCTTAGCTGGTTCAGTTGGTTGTGGAGAACTTCCTTCTTTATTACCGTTGAACCATTGTGGTTTGGTGGTTGGTTTTGTTGCAGATGTACCTTCTTTATTACCGTTCCACCATTGTGGTTTGGTGGTTGGTTTTTCTGCTGATGTTCCTTCTTTATTGCCATTAAACCATTGTGGTTTAGTGGTTGGTTTTGATGTAGAAGTTCCTTCTTTATTGCCATTAAACCATTGTGGTTTAGTGGTTGGTTTGGATGTAGAAGTTCCTTCTTTATTACCGTTAAACCATTGTGGTTTGGTGGTTGGTTTTGCTGCAGATGGACCTTCTTTATTACCGTTGAACCATTGTGGTTTAGTGGTTGGTTTTGCTGCAGATGTTCCTTCTTTATTGCCATTCCACCATTGTGGTTTAGTGGTTGGTTTTGCTGCAGATGTTCCTTCTTTATTGCCATTAAACCATTGTGGTTTAGTGGTTGGTTTTGATGTAGAAGTTCCTTCTTTATTGCCATTAAACCATTGTGGTTTAGTGGTTGGTTTGGATGTAGATGTTCCTTCTTTATTGCCATTAAACCATTGTGGTTTAGTGTTTGGTTTTGCTGGAGATGTTCCTTCTTTATTGCCATTAAACCATTGTGGTTTAGTGGTTGGTTTGGATGTAGATGTTCCTTCTTTATTGCCATTCCACCATTGTGGTTTAGTGGTTGGTTTTGCTGCAGATGTTCCTTCTTTATTGCCATTAAACCATTGTGGTTTAGTGGTTGGTTTTGATGTAGAAGTTCCTTCTTTATTGCCATTAAGACCATTGTGGTTTAGTGGTTGGTTTGGATGTAGAAGTTCCTTCTTTATTGCCATTAAACCATTGTGGTTTGGTGGTTGGTTTTGCTGGAGATGTTCCTTCTTTATTGCCATTCCACCATTGTGGTTTAGTGGTTGGTTTTGCTGCAGATGTTCCTTCTTTATTGCCATTAAACCATTGTGGTTTAGTGGTTGGTTTTGATGTAGAAGTTCCTTCTTTATTGCCATTAAACCATTGTGGTTTAGTGGTTGGTTTGGATGTAGATGTTCCTTCTTTATTGCCATTCCACCATTGTGGTTTAGTGGTTGGTTTTGCTGCAGATGTTCCTTCTTTATTGCCATTAAACCATTGTGGTTTAGTGGTTGGTTTTGCTGCAGATGTTCCTTCTTTATTGCCATTCCACCATTGTGGTTTAGTGGTTGGTTTTGCTGCAGATGTTCCTTCTTTATTGCCATTCCACCATTGTGGTTTAGTGGTTGGTTTTGCTGCAGATGTTCCTTCTTTATTGCCATTCCACCATTGTGGTTTAGTGGTTGGTTTTGCTGCAGATGCTCCTTCTTTATTGCCATTCCACCATTGTGGTTTAGTGGTTGGTTTTGCTGCAGATGTTCCTTCTTTATTGCCGTTCCACCATTGTGGTTTAGTGGTTGGTTTTGCTGCAGATGTTCCTTCTTTATTGCCATTCCACCATTGTGGTTTAGTGGTTGGTTTTGCTGCAGATGTTCCTTCTTTATTGCCATTAAACCATTGTGGTTTGGTGGTTGGTTTTACTGCAGATGCTCCTTCTTTATTGCCATTCCACCATTGTGGTTTAGTGGTTGGTTTTGCTGCAGATGTTCCTTCTTTATTGCCATCCCACCATTGTGGTTTAGTGGTTGGTTTTGCTGCAGATGTTCCTTCTTTATTGCCATTGAACCATTGTGGTTTGGTGGTTGGTTTTGATGCAGATGTTCCTTCTTTATTACCGTTGAACCATTGTGGTTTGGTGGTTGGTTTTGCTGCAGATGTTCCTTCTTTATTGCCATTGAACCATTGTGGTTTGGTGGTTGGTTTTGCTGGAGATGCTCCTTCTTTATTGCCATTCCACCATTGTGGTTTGGTGGTTGGTTTTGATGCAGATGTTCCTTCTTTATTGCCGTTGAACCATTGTGGTTTGGTGGTTGGTTTTGCTGCAGATGTTCCTTCTTTATTACCGTTGAACCATTGTGGTTTAGTGGTTGGTTTTGCTGGAGATGTTCCTTCTTTATTACCGTTCCACCATTGTGGTTTGGTGGTTGGTTTTGCTGGAGATGTTCCTTCTTTATTACCGTTGAACCATTGTGGTTTGGTGGTTGGTTTTGATGCAGATGTTCCTTCTTTATTGCCATTCCACCATTGTGGTTTAGTGGTTGGTTTTTCTGCAGATGTTCCTTCTTTATTACCGTTGAACAATTGTGGTTTGGTGGTTGGTTTTGCTGCAGATGTTCCTTCTTTATTACCGTTGAACCATTGTGGTTTACCCAAATCGATTGAACCGCCGAGACTGCCAGGTTTGCCTGCTCCTCCCAAAAGACCACCTAAGGAGCCTCCGAGATTGCCCAAATCGATTGAACCGCCGAGACTGCCTGGTTTGCCTGCTCCTCCTAAACGACCACCTAAGGAGCCTCCGAGATTGCCCAAATCGATTGAACCGCCGAGACTGCCAGGTTTGCCTGCTCCTCCCAAAAGACCGCCTAAGGAGCCTCCGAGATTGCCCAAATCGATTGAACCGCCGAGACTGCCTGGTTTTCCTGCTCCTCCCAAAAGACCACCTAAGGAGCCTCCGAGATTGCCCAAATCAATTGAACCGCCGAGACTTCCGGGTTTGCCTGCTCCTCCCAAAAGACCACCAAATGAGCCTCCGAGATTGCCCAAATCGATTGAACCGCCGAGACTGCCTGGTTTGCCTGCTTCTCCTAAAAGACCACCTAAGGAGCCTCCGAGATTGCCCAAATCGATTGAACCGCCGAGACTGCCAGGTTTGCCTGCTCCTCCCAAAAGACCACCTAAGGAGCCTCCGAGATTGCCCAAATCGATTGAACCGCCGAGACTGCCAGGTTTGCCTGCTCCTCCCAAAAGACCACCTAAGGAGCCTCCGAGATTGCCCAAATCGATTGAACCGCCGAGACTGCCGGGTTTGCCTGCTCCTCCTAAAAGACCACCTAAGGAGCCTCCGAGATTGCCCAAATCAATTGAACCACCGGCACTTATTGCTTTTGCTGTGAAATAGGTATCTGGTTACCAGCTGCTAAACGTTAAAATTTACGCTTATAAAACACAATTTACTTACGTGTTTTTTCGATATTAGTAGCTGGAGTTGTCACGATAGATAACGCATCAGCGCTTACGAACAGATAGAGATAGAGGACTGCTATACAAGCTGGTCGATCCATCTTGGAAGTTCTGTTAGAAACTGAAGAGACAGTCGAATGATTCGTCTTTTATACAGTTTTACGTATGCTCGTGTGAGTTTTTTTCTAAAAAGTGCTTCGTATATTTTCCGCGAAATTATAAACAATTCCCATAGTTTACTGCGATTTCCGGTATCACTCGTTTGCAGATGTTTATGCTACCATTCTTTTCCAGCCACCGCTTCTTTAGACAATCTAGATGTCCTATAACCAATTTACTCACTTTAATAAGGTTGAATAAATGTGATTTTTTATCCCTAATTGGGTTTTAATTGAAACAAAGAAGAACATTAAATGATTTTTTTTGCATACTGCAAATGAGTCCTTCGCGAACCATTCGCCCACCGTTTTCGCCCAAAACGTTTACCGACATTTCGTTTACTTTTGTCAGTGTCATAATTAATAGCGTATAACAATACCTAGTTGGCGTAGCTAAGTATGTTTAGAGAAATAATATATAAAGCAGTTACATCTACCTGATGGCGGACGCAAAGTATTCTTACGGTTTCTCCCGTAAAAAACACGACCCCCTGTTTTCCCATACAGCGTAAATAAAACTTGTATGCATCAAATTATAAACAGCATACCTCTATACAATTTGGTCTCAATGTCGGAGCCAAACTGGTGAGTCCGTTAAAAAACAGAACATAACTATACAGAAAGAATATAGGTACTAGGTCCTCTTTAGGTTAATTAAAAATATTAGTAAAACAAATGAAACCAAAGAATCCGTTCAGTTCTTAGCAGATATCACTGGATCGTGCGTTTCCGATATCGAAGAAAATGTTTCTAGCTAACGCGATCAGATTCAGCTTTCGTGTAAACAGAAATAAATGGTTGCTTTGCCGAGAAGAAAAGCCCGATTTATTGATTGATATTTCCGCCGTTGTACGCATTGCTTCCCAGAGACTCAGTCCAGCGCCGCACGAGCATCGCTGTGTCATAGAAATCTACGCAGGGACTTTGGTTCGGAGCACATTTATTCCAGCACAGCCATCATGTTTTATGCCTTAGGCACCAAACTTGCATTTAATTTTAGTTAAACTTTAATGTGATTATTGTGTGTAACCCTTTAAGTGGAAAACACAAAAAAGCTCGAAAACATTCCGCTTTAATCCCCTGATTCACTCGGTTTCAGTATCATACATCGTGACCCTTTGTCGATGGAGCAAATTGTGTGTGATGTTCCGACCCACACCCATTGAGAACTATCTAAGCTCAATTCTAACAAGATTGACGAAGTAGATTGAAAGTAAAATACGAAAATGCGACGAAATATTTTTTTTCTAATATTTTAAATGTCTGGTCGTAATAGCTTGGTCTCCGCGCGCAAACAACATGACAAAAGAAACAGTCAGCCCAATGAAACCAGTTATCCCTTAGCAAGATATAACCGACTTTGCTTGATTCAGTGAAGAAAGTACAAAGGAGCATGAGCAACTTACGATTTGTTTTTTTTTTAGCAACAATGGTCACAATATATAACGCAGACAGATTTTTACCATTCAGCCTCCCCAACACTCTAATAAAACATTTGGCATTTAATAAAATTTAATTTTGGTAAAATACTTTATAATAACATGTGGTTGTTTTATTCTGTTTATAATTCGCTAATCTTGTTTTGAAAACTGCTATAAAGATAAGAGCTAATTATTTTCGTTGCTTGATCGGCCCATTAGTAGATTTTCGAAGGAAAAGGAAAATGCTGATGTTTCTGTAAACACTGTGGGACTGTGTACAAATTTTGACATATATTTCCTGATCATTTCCAGAAAACGTTTTCCTTTGTTTAAAAATCTACTGATGTGCTAATCAAACGACGGAAATAATCAGCTTTTATCTTTCAGTGTAGCAGTGCATTGTTGCACGTACAAAATAACTATCGTTATGTTGCTCTCATTTGAAAGTGTCTTATTTTCAGTTACGCATTTTTGATTTCACGAAACTTAGTTATGTTATGTTACTATTGGCACCAAAGAACTTTTAACGACCCTTTAAACTGTATTGCAATGGAGCAATTTATAATTTTTTGTTTTCCGAGCTAGGTTTTCGCTGGTTGCGTTTTATGCATGTAATAGAACAAACTGATCGGTCACAAACAACCTCTTTAGGTTGGATCAACATTTATGAAGTACTTTGCCCTTCGACAAGGCACTTAACATAAATTGCCTGTACATACTAGATTTGTCCGACCGGTTATTCTGGTGGTTTAGTGCGACGCCTTTCAACCGAAAGGTTCGAAACTGGTCGCTAGCTAGCCGGCTGTGTCCCTGGGCAAGGCACTTAATGGACATTGCCTGAACCCAGCGGATTAATAAGTTCTATCCAATTAAAGGAATGTCTTCATCATACACAGCACACTGCAATAGCTCCGGTAACCCGACGGTGGGCGCAAGGTGATCTGACGATTGCCCGTGTGTTAACCCCCTTGGTTTCCCATTCCCGGGGATAAACATGAATACCATTCTATACTATTTACTGGTTTCTACCAAAATTTAAAAAATATCAATTATACACTAGCTCCGGTAACCCAACAATGGGCGCGAAGTTATCTGATGGTTACCCGTGTGAAAAAACTCCCTCGCGTAATAGCGAGGTAATCTGAGGATTTCCTGAGCAACAACGGCACCTGTATTTCCCCATTAACGGAAATAAAGATGAATTTTCTATCACGTTTTATATCCTAATATTAGTTGACCGTTGTCTAACATTCTCATTATAAATAACCCTATGTAACGGTAAGAAACGAAATTTTTTTAAAGCGAAATGGCAGAAACGAAAGTTTTGTTTCTGAAAAAAAATGTATTAGATAATTTTTTTAGCAGTTAGGTGGCACTAGAGGTCAAACGGTAAAATAGCCATATAACTTTATTTAATTCAATAACGGTGTCTGGCCGAATGGTTAGCGCAACTGATTCGTAATTATGGGCCAGCCCATGTTGGGTTCGATACTTCACCCGGTGAAATTTATTTTATTCACATGAACCAGCCTAATTAAAATTGGTAAAACGTCACAGTGACGTCATGCAGAACATTGGCGGCGTGAGAAATCAGCTTTGTCGCGCGTTATTATGATGTCATAATTAAACTCGAGAACAGTACAAACTCTGCCAATAGTGGTGTGAATAATGACTCGTAATGGAGTTACATTATTACTTGTGTAATCCCTACAACAGAAAGATTTTTTTTGTTTGCAATACAAAATTACAATTATGATGCTACGTTTGTGATCAGGTGTTTAATAATTACGTGCGTCACCGAGTAGCACATAATCTAAATGTTCTATAGCAGAAAGCGGTTACTTAATTTGTCCTCAATATTTTGAAGAACAAATTGTACTTGCCCATGTTTTGACCGATTCACCTCTTAACAAAGATTTAAAACTCTTTAACCACGAAGCATGCGATATCACATTTTACTGTCATAAAACTAACATAACAACTTTTCGTTATCGTTTCTGGAAACAAAATTTTCGTTTCTCGGGTAAAATTTTTGTTTCTTAGAAACGAAAATTGTGTTTCTTAAATGAGTTTAGGATTATTATTTCCCCAAGTTCTATGATTACATAATTCGTCAAGCTGACACAATATCAACAATTTCGAGTGAAAATGATTGCATGTGCAGTTAATAAATGTAGTTGGATCTTTTAAACTAAAATAATGTATTTGTTGTATTTATTTAAATGAAACATAAATGTATAAACCCACAACAAAATAATACACTGATTAGTACTTTTTACGGGCGGTAATAGAAACAAACGGGGTTAAAAGAGTGATTTAAATTCGTGTAACCGATAAACATTAAAAAACCCGTCATAAATAATGATTTTAATTTAGAATAACATTAGAGAGATTTTCAGGTAGATATACATGAACGAACTGTCGTAAAAATAACAAAAAAAACGAAAATTACGTGACAAAAGATAAACTGGATGATGATAATTACTCCAAAAGTGATTACGTTATTGATTTTTACATTTTTTGCTTTTCGAAACTCGCTTTTGTTGTGTGTCATTTAGTAAGTTCTGCTACAACATACCTTTTCTGCAATCATTGTGTTTATCCATAATAAACAACAAGTTTTGCAAAACAACAAGAAGATATTTAATTATATTGTAAAAAATTGATGTATGTTAATTGCAGCATCGCACCTAAGTTCATTAATATACTGCGAAAATTTGTCGACATTTATATATGAAAGCGGGCTGATATCATGTCAACGACGTATATAAGAAAATGACTTAAGGTGTTTCCGTAATATGTTTGAATATTGTCCTTTAAAAACAACTGTCATTTTTCTTTCTTATAAACGATTGTCATATTTTCTAACATATTATATTAAATCTAACAGGTCCACTTTTTAATGATTGTGATTGAATGACAGTTAAACCAATGTCCTAAAATAGTTAATATTCATGCCTGTATTGAGAATTGCATGTTAATCTGTTAAAGGGATTAATGTTTTCATATATTGTTGTATTATGGAATTAAATAGAGTCGATATAGCGAACATTTTGATAATTTGACCTTGTGCGTGGGTGCGTTTGTGGCGCGCGTTTGAAAACCAAACAATATATAAGGTTTTTTGGGGGGAACACATTTAAAGGTATGTTATCTAGCCATCTACCAATTTTCATGCACTTACCACAAAAAATCGTCGATTTAGGTATATCCAAGCTGTTTCATTTCAACCCAAAGCGAAAATACTGATAATTTGACGTTGCTGTGTGGGTGCGTTCGTGGCGCGCGTTTGAAAACCAAACGGGATATAAGGTTTATTTTTTGGGAGCAATTTTATAAATGTGTTATCCACCCATCTACCGATTTTCATGTACTTACTATAACAATTCGTCGATTTAGGTATATCCAAGCTGTTTCATTTCAACCTAAAGCAAACATATTGATAATTTGACTTAGTGTGGGTGCGTTTAAAAACCAAACGAGATATAAGGTTTATATTTTGTGAGCAAATTAACGAGTATGTTATCTACCCATCTACCAATTTTCATTTACTAACTATAAGAAATCGTCGATTTAGGTATATCCAAGCTGTTTCATGTTAACCCAAAGCGAACATATTGATAATATATGACGTGGTGTGGGTGCGTTAATGGCGCGCGTTGGAAAACCAAACAAGATATAAGGTTTATTTTATGGGAGCAAATTTATAAATGTGTTATCCACATATCTACCAATTTCCATGTACTTACTACAAGAAATCGTAGATTTAGGTATATCCAAGCTGTTTCATGTCAACCCAAAGCGAAAATACCGTACTGATAATATGACGTAGTGTGGGTTCGTTCGTGGCGCGCGTTTGAAAACAAAACGGGATATAAGGTTTATTATTTGGGAGCAATTTTATGAATGTGTTATCCACCCATCTACCGATTTTCATGTACTTACTATAACAAATCGTCGATTTAGGTATATCCAAGCTGTTTTATTTCAACCCAAAGCGAACATATTAATAATTTGGCGTATAGTGTGGGTGCGTTCATGGCGCGCGTTTGAAAACCAAAGAAGATATAAGGTTTATTTTTGGGAGTAAATTTATAAATGTGTTATCCACCCATCTACTAATTTTCATGTACTTAGTATAACAAATCGTCGATTTAGATATATACAAGCTGTTTCATTTCATCCCAAAGCGAACATATTGATAATTTGACGTAGTGTGGGTGCGTGAATGGCGCGCGTTTGAAAACCAAACGAGATATAAGGTTTATTTTTTGGGAGCAAGTTTATAAATGTGTTATCCACCCATCTACCAATTTTCATGGACTTACTATAACAAATCGTCGATTTAGGTATATCCAAGCTGTTTCATGTCAACCCAAACCGAACATATTGATAATTTGACGTGGTGTGGGTATGTTCATGGCGCGCGTTTGAAAACAAAAACAAGATATAAGATTTATTTTTTGGGAGCAAATTTATAAATGTGTTATCCACCCATGCTATCAATTTCCATGTACTTACTATAACAAATCGTCGATTTAGATATATACAAGCTGTTTCATTTCATTCCAAAGCGAACATATTGATAATTTGACGTAGTGTGGGTGCGTGAATGGCGCGCGTTTGAAAACCGAACGAGATATAAGGTTTATTTTTTGGGAGCAAGTTTATAAATGTGTTATCCACCCATCTACCAATTTTCATGGACTTACTATAACAAATCGTCGATTTAGCTATATCCAAGTTGTTTCATGTCAACCCAAACCGAACATATTGATAATTTGACGTATAGTGTGGGTGCGTTCATGGCGTGCGTTTGAAAACCTAACAAGATATAAGGTTTAATTTTTGGGAGCAAATTTATAAATGTGTTATTCACCCATCTACCAATTTTCATGCACTTACCACAACAAATCGTCGATTTAGGTATATCGAAGCTGTTTCATTTCAACCCAAAGCGAAAATACTGATAATTTGACGTAGTGTGGGTGCGTTCGTGGCGCGCGTTTGAAAACCAAACGGGATATAAGGTTTATTTTTTGGGAGAAATTTTATAAATGTGTTATCCACCCATCTACCGATTTTCATGTACTTACTATAACAATTCGTCGATTTAGGTATATCCAAGCTGTTTCATTTCAACCTAAAGCGAACATATTGATAATTTGACTTAGTGTGGGTATGTTCATGGCGCGCGTTTGAAAACCAAACAAGATATAAGATTTATTTTTGGGAGCAAATTTATAAATGTGTTATTCACCCATCTATCAATTTTCATGTACTAACTATAACAAATCGTCGATTTAGCTATATCCAAGCTGTTTCATTTCATCCCAAAGCGAACATATTGATAATTTGACGTAGTGTGGGTGCGTTTGTGGCGTGCGTTTGAAAACCAAACGAGATATAAGGTATATTTTTTGGGAGCAAGTTTATAAATGTGTTATCCACCCATCTACCAATTTTTATGGACTTACTACAATAAATCGTCGATTTAGCTATATCCAAGCTGTTTTATTTCAACCCAACGCGAAATATATTGATAATTTGACGTAGTGTGGGTATGTTCATGGCGCGCGTTTGAAAACCAAACAAGATATAAGATTTATTTTTTGGGAGCAAATTTATAAATGTGTTATCCACCCATCTATCAATTTCCATGTACTTACTATAACAAATCGTCGATTTAGATATATACAAGCTGTTTCATTTTATCCCAAAGCGAACATATTGATAATTTGACGTAGTGTGGGTGCGTGAATGGCGCGCGTTTGAAAACCGAACGAGATATAAGGTTTATTTTTTGGGAGAAATTTTATAAATGTGTTATCCACCCATCTACCGATTTTCATGTACTAACTATAACAATTCGTCGATTTGGGTATATCCAAGCTGTTTCATTTCAACCTAAAGCGAACATATTGATAATTTGACGTAGTGTGGGTATGTTCATGGCGCGCGTTTGAAAACCAAACAAGATATAAGATTTATTTTTGGGAGCAAATTTATAAATGTGTTATTCACCCATCTATCAATTTTCATGTACTAACTATAACAAATCGTCGATTTAGCTATATCCAAGCTGTTTCATTTCATCCCAAAGCGAACATATTGATAATTTGACGTAGTGTGGGTGCGTTCGTGGCGCGCGTTTGAAAACCAAACGGAATATAAGGTTTATTTTTTGGGAGCAAGTTTATAAATGTGTTATCCACCCATCTACCAATTTTCATGGACTTACTATAACAATTCGTCGATTTAGCTATATCCAAGTTGTTTCATGTCAACCCAAACCGAACATATTGATAATTTGACGTATAGTGTGGGTGCGTTCATGGCGTGCGTTTGAAAACCTAACAAGATATAAGGTTTATTTTTTGGGAGCAAATTTATAAATGTGTTATCCACCCATCTACCGATTTTCATGTACTTACTACAATAAATCGTAGATTTAGGTATATCCAAGCTGTTTCATGTCAACCCAAAGCGAAAATACCGTACTGATAATATGACGTAGTGTAGGTGCGTTCGTGCCGCGCGTTTGAAAACAAAACGGGATATAAGGTTTATTATTTGGGAGCAATTTTATAAATGTGTTATCCACCCATCTACCGATTTTCATGTATACTTACTATAACAAATCGTCGATTTAGGTATATCCAAGCTGTTTCATTTCAACCCAAAGCGAACATATTAATAATTTGGCGTATAGTGTGGGTGCGTTCATGGCGCGCGTTTGAAAACCAAAGAAGATATAAGGTTTATTTTTTGGGAGAAAATTTATAAATGTGTTATCCACCCATCTATCAATTTTCATGTACTTACTATACCAAATCGTCGATTTAGATATATACAAGCTGTTTCATTTCATCCCAAAGCGAACATATTGATAATTTGACGTAGTGTGGGTGCGTGAATGGCACGCGTTTGAAAACCAAACGAGATATAAGGTTTATTTTTTGGGAGCAAGTTTATAAATGTGTTATCCACCCATCTACCAATTTTCATGGACTTACTATAACAAATCGTCGATTTAGCTATATCCAAGTTGTTTCATGTCAACCCAAACCGAACATATTGATAATTTGACGTATAGTGTGGGTCCGTTCATGGCGTGCGTTTGAAAACCTAACAAGATATAAGGTTTAATTTTTGGAGCAAATTTATAAATGTGTTATTCACCCATCTACCAATTTTCATGCACTTACCACAACAAATCGTCGATTTAGGTATATCCAAGCTGTTTCATTTCAACCTAAAGCGAACATATTGATAATTTGACGTAGTGTGGGTGCGTTCGTGGCGCGCGTTTGAAAACCAAACGGGATATAGGGTTTATTTTTTTGGGAGCAATTTTATAAATGTGTTATTTACCCATCTACCGATTTTCATGTACTTACTACAATAAATCGTAGATTTAGGTATATCCAATCTGTTTCATGTCAACCCAAAGCGAAAATACCGTACTTATAATATGACGTAGTGTGGGTGCGTTCGTGCCGCGCGTTTGAAAACAAAACGGGATATAAGGTTTATTATTTGGGAGCAATTTTATAAATGTGTTATCCACCCATCTGCCGATTTTCATGTATACTTACTATAACAAATCGTCGATTTAGGTATATCCAAGCTGTTTCATTTCAACCCAAAGCGAACATATTAATAATTTGGCGTATAGTGTGGGTGCGTTCATGGCGCGCGTTTGAAAACCAAAGAAGATATAAGGTTTATTTTTTGGGAGCAAATTTATAAATGTGTTATCCACCCATCTATCAATTTTCATATACTTACTATAACAAATCGTCAATTTAGCTATATCCAAGCTGTTTCATTTCTTCCCAAAGCGAACATATTGATAATTTGACGTGATGTGGGTGCGTGAATGGCGCGCATTTGAAAACCAAACAAGATATAAGGTTTATTTTTTGGAAGCAAGTTTATAAATGTG
>CH001686.1:182479-193304 GCA_000149265.1 Ciona savignyi | reverse complement strand
TTACTATAACAAATCGTCGATTTAGGTATATCGAAGCTGTTTCATTTCAACCCAAAGCGAACATTGATAATTTGACGTATAGTGTGGGTGCGTTCATGGCGTGCGTTTAAAAACCAAACAAGATAGAAGGTTTATTTTTGGGAGCAAATTTATAAATGTGTTATCCACATATCTATCAATTTTCATGTTCTTACTACAATAAATCATAGATTTAGGTATATCCAAGCTGTTTCATGTCAACCCAAAGCGAAAATACCGTACTGATAATATGACGTAGTGTGGGTGCGTTCGTGCCGCGCGTTTGAAAACAAAACGGGATATAAGGTTTATTATTTGGGAGCAATTTTATAAATGTGTTATCCACCCATCTACCGATTTTCATGTATACTTACTATAACAAATCGTCGATTTAGGTATATCCAAGCTGTTTCATTTCAACCCAAAGCGAACATATTAATAATTTGGCGTATATAGTGTGGGTGCGTTCATGGCGCGCGTTTGAAAACCAAAGAAGATATAAGGTTTATTTTTTGGGAGCAAATTTATAAATGTGTTATCCACCCATCTATCAATTTTCATGTACTTACTATAACAAATCGTCGATTTAGATATATACAAGCTGTTTCATTTCATCCCAAAGCGAACATATTGATAATTTGACGTAGTGTGGGTGCGTGAATGGCGCGCGTTTGAAAACCAAACGAGATATAAGGTTTATTTTTTGGGAGCAAGTTTATAAATGTGTTATCCACCCATCTACCAATTTTCATGGACTTACTATAACAAATCGTCGATTTAGCTATATCCAAGTTGTTTCATGTCAACCCAAACCGAACATATTGATAATTTGACGTATAGTGTGGGTCCGTTCATGGCGTGCGTTTGAAAACCTAACAAGATATAAGGTTTAATTTTTGGGAGCAAATTTATAAATGTGTTATTCACCCATCTACCCAATTTTTCATGCACTTACCCACAACAAATCGTCGATTTAGGTATATCGAAGCTGTTTTATTTCAACTTGAAGCGAAAATACTGATAATTTGACGTAGTGTGGGTGCGTTCGTGGCGCGCGTTTGAAAACCAAACGGGATATAAGGTTTATTTTTTGGGAGCAATTTTATAAATGTGTTATCCAGCCATCTACCAATTTTCATGTACTTAGTATAACAAATCGTCGATTTAGGAATATCAAGGCTGTTTCATTTTAACCCAAAGCGAACATATTGATAATATGACGTAGTGTGGGTGCGTTTGTAGCGCGTCTTTGAAAACCAAACGAGATATAAGGTTTATATTTTGAGAGCACATTTACGAGTATGTTATCTACCCATCTACCAATTTTTATCTACTAATTATAAGAAATCGTTGATTTAGGTATATCCAAGCAGTTTCATGTCAACCCAAACCGAACATAGAATTGATAATTTGACGTAGTGTGGGTATGTGCATGGCGCGCGTTTGAAAACCAAACAAGATATAAGATTTATTTTTTGGGAGCAAATTTATAAATGTGTTATTCACCCATCTATCAATTTTCATGTACGTACTATAACAAATCGTCGATTTAGCTATATCCAAGCTGTTTCATTTTAACCCAAATCGAACATATTGATAATTTGACGTATAGTGTGGGTGCGTTCATGGCGTGCGTTTGAAAACCACAACAAGATATAAGGTTTATTTTTTGAGAACAAATTTAATGTCAATCTAAGCTAAAATCATTTTTATGACTAGTTGTTTTAAAGTTGATTGGTTGCACACATTTATATCACTCTTTAATCACATTTCTTTCTATTACCGCCCGTGAAAAGTTCTAATCAGTGTGTTATTTACAATATTGTAGGTTAATACATTTAGTATTTATTTAAATAAATAGAAAAAATACATTATCTTAGTATGAAACGGCCCAACCACATTTATTAAGTGCACGCGCAATATCTTTGACTCGAAATTGTTGTGGTATGTGAGAGTTGGAAAAGTTAACCTTTTTCTTCAAGTACATTGAGCAATCGTGGCCTTAGCGTTTATGTAAGGATTTTTGGCCCTGGTGCACCAGTAGGAGACGCGCTTATCTTTTTGATGACTCGTGCGAACGCGGTCAGCTCACGATAATAATAAAGGAGAATAAACTATTATTTCTTTAATATAAATCGTGAGGTCTCTAACAATTCAAGCCAAAAAGTAAACCTTGTTTCTTAACTTCGTTGTGCACACCCACACGCACGTCGCGCAACTAAAATTTCTACATTTAAAAGATCCCTGATTTATTGTTGTTTACAAGAATTAGTTCTTCGAAATAATTAATCAGATCACCGCTGCTTAATGCGTAATTGGATCTATGCCCGTCCTAACTAAATTCATATAAATAAAACGCTATTTAATATTTTTTAAATAAATGGATCAAATACATTATCTTAGTATAAAAGGTTCAACTACATTTATTAACTGCACACATAATCTCTTTAAACCGAAATTGTTGTGGTATTGTGTCAGCTAAATTACTCATATAATCATAAAACTTGGGAAAGTGATAACCCAAAATCCACTTATGAAACACAATTTTTGTTTGTAGAAACGAAAATTTTGTTTCCAGAAACAAAAATTTTAGCTGAGAAACGAAAATTGTGTTTCCAGAAACGAAAATTTTGTTTCTAAAAGCTATAAAGAAAAGTTTCGTTTTTATGTTAGTTTTACGACATTTTGTTTATTAATATAAACCGGACACATTTCTTTGAAGTTAATCTAAATAAAAATCATATTTATGGCTAGTTGTTTTATTGTTTATCGGTTGCACACATTTAAATTAATCTTTAATCCCGTTTGTTTTTAATACCGCCTGTTAAAGGACTAACCATTGTGTTTTTGTAATGTTGTGGGTTTATACCCTTATTTTATTTATATAAATATAGAACAAATACATTATCTTAGTATGAAAGGACCAACTACATTTATTATCCAAACACGCAATCTCTTTAATTCGAAATTAATGTGGTATTGCGTCAGCTTAACGAATCATATAGTTTGGTAAAACGATAACCCTAAATTCATTTAAGAAACACAATTTTTGTTTCTAGAAACGAAAATTTTAGCCGAGAAACGAAAATTTTGTTTCCAGAAACGAAAATTGTGTTTCCAGAAACGAAAATTTTTTTTAAAGAAGCGATAACGAAAAATTTTGTTTTTATGTTAGTTTTACGACGTTTGTTGTTTAATATATGCCTGACACTTCTCTCTAATATTAATCTAAATTAAAATCATTATTTATGGCTAGTTGTTTTAATGTTTATCGGTTGTACACATTAATATGACTCTTTAATCCCGTTTGTTTTTTAATACCGCCCTAGAAAAGTACTAACCAGTATGTTATTTTGTTTTGGGTTTATACCTTTATTTTTATTTATATAATTATAGAACAATTACATTGTCTTAGTATAAACGGTCCAACTACATTTATTAACTGCACACGCAATCTTTTTAACTAAAATTTGAAAATCATAAGATTTGGTAAAATGATAACCCTAAGTTCATTTAGAAATATAATTTTTGTATCTAGAAAGGAAAATTTTTAGCCAAGAAACGAAAATTTCGTTTCCAGAAACAAAAATTACGATTATAAAAGTAATAACGAAAAGTTTCGGTTTTATGTTTGTTTTAAGAAATTTTATTTATTAATATATACCTGACACTTTTATCTAATGTTAATCTAAACCAAAATCATTATTAATGTCGAGTTGTTTTAATGTTTATTGGCTGCACACATTTAAATCACTCTTTCTACATTTATTAACTGCACACACGATCTCCTTCACTCGAAATTTTTGTGGTATTGCGTCAATTTAACGAATCATACAATCATTAAATTTGGGAAAACGATAACCCAAAATTTATTTAAGAAACACCATTTTTGTTTCTAGAAACGAAAATTTTATCCGAGAAACGAAAATTTCGTTTCCAGAAAAGAAAATTTTGTTTCTAGAAGCGATAACGAAAAGTTTCGTTTTTATGTTAGTTTTACGATATTTTGTTTATTAATATATACCTGACACTTTTATTTACTGTTAATCTAAACTAAAATCAATATTTATGTCGAGTTGTTTTAATGTTTATCGGTTGCACACATTTAAATCACTCTTAAATTACATTTGTTTCTATTACCGCCTGTAAAAAGTACTAATCAGTGTGTTATTATTAATATTGTAGTTAATATTTTTATTTTTTTATTCAAATGAATAGAACAATAACATTCGGATCATTATCTTAATTTAAAAGGTCCAATTACATTTATTAACTGCACATGCAATCTCTTTCACCCGAAATTCTTGTGATATTGCGTCAGCTTTACTAATCATATAATCATAGAACTTTGGAAAAGGATAATCCTAAATTTATTTAAGAAGCACAATTTTCGTTTCTAGAAACGAAAATTTTAGCCGAGAAACCAAAATTTCGTTTCCAGAAACGAAAATTTTGTTTATAGAAGATATAACGAAAAGTTTCGTTTTTATGTTAGTTTTACGACGTTTGTGTATTAATATATTCCTGACACTTCTCTCTAATGTTAATCTAAATTAAAATCATATTTATGGCTAGTGTTTATCGGTTGCACACATTTATATTACTCTTTATTCCCTTTTGATTCTATTACCGCCTGTGAAAAGTACTAACCAGTGTGTTATTTTTAATGTTGTGGGTTTATACCTTTATTTTTTATGGAAGTAAAAAAAATCTACATTAACTTAGTTTAAAGGGTCCAATTACATTTATTAACTGCACACACAATCTCTGTTACTCGAAATTGTTGTGGTATTGCGTCAGCTTGACAAATCATATAATCATAAGAACTTGGGAAAATGATAACCCTGAATTCATTTAAGAAGCAACATTTTTGTTTCTGGAAACGAAAATTATAGCCGAGAAACGAAAATTTTGTTTCCAGAAACGAAAATTTTGTTTCTTGACGCGATAGCAAAAAGTTTCGATTTTATGTTAATTTTACGACAAATTGTTTATTATTATTTACCTGACACTTGTCTCCAAAGTTAGTCTAAATTATATTCATTATTTATTGGGACCAGTTTTCATATTGATCGGTTGCACATATTTAAATCAATCTTTAATCCCGTTTGTTTTTATTGCAGTCCGTGAAAAGTACTAACCAGTGTGTTATTTTCAATGTTGTGGGTTTATACCTTTATTTTTTATTGACATGACATTATAAATACATTAGCTTAGTTTAAAAGGTTCAACTACATTTATTATCTGCACACGCAATCTCTTTCACATGAATTCGTTGTGGTATTGCGTCAGCTTAACTAATTATATAATCATAGAACTTGGGAAAATAATAACCCTAAATTCATTTAAGAAGCAAAATTTTTGTTTCTAGAAACGAAAATTTTAGCCGAGAAACAAAAATTTTGTTTCCAAAAACAAAAATTTTCATTTTAGAAACGAAAATTTTTTTTCCGAAAACGAAAATTTCGATTCTAGAAGCGATAGCGAAAAGTTTCGTTTTTAGGTTGGTTTTACGGCATTTTTTTATTAATATATACCTGACACTAGTCTTCAATGTTAATCTAAATTAAAATCATTATTTTTGGCGAGATGTTTTCATATTTATTGATTTCACACATTTAAATCACTCTTTAATCACACTTGCTTTTATTACCTCCCGTGAAAAGTACTAATCAGAGTGTTTTTTTTCAATATTGTAGGTTAATACTTTATAACCATTAAATAAATAACAAATACAGTATTGTGCATGTGCTTAAGCTGTACTTAATGTCGTTTGATAGTCCGGGATATTTAGTTTAACCAAAAAGTATTTTTAGAAACGATTGTTTTGTTTTCAGAAACAAATTTTCCGAGGTATCGTATTTTGTGCGCACCGTCATCATCTAGTGGTAGAAACGAAAATAAAGAAACAAAATTTATGTTTCTAAAAAATATTTTTGTTTCCAGAAACAAAATTCGCAAATTAGAAACGAAAATCGCCTTTTAGAAACGAAATCAGAAACGAAAATTTGTAAATGCATGCAAAAGGATAGGCGCTACCGTTCCTATAGATTACCGCTTTTGCATTATAAATAAATTAACCTGGATCGCGAGAGCACTTGGTCTCGAGGTGGAGAAATCTGTTAAAAGTAACCAACCGTACATGCTCTGGTCCAAAATCGGAGCAGGAGAAATGCAAAAAGTAATTAACACAACTTTGGTTGTTTAAAGCCTTTGATTTCTGGTATATATTTTGCGCTGAATAATACAATGACGATAAATCAATATATTTACACAAGTTGTTTTTGACGAAGATAGTAGGGAATTTCTAACAATTCTTTAAAGACATTTTATTGCGAACAGAGATATTTATTATAAGTCCGTATATAAGAATAAATTCCATTAAACGACACGAACAACAGAACACAGCCGGACATGTTGCCACCCGCATCTTTATAACCAAATTTATATAGCTACTTTTTCATCAGGGAAAGGTTGATGCAATAAGCTGAGAACCATCTAAAATAAAAGAATCGTAATTAGAAAATTTCTTGGAATAAAATAAAAATTGTTTACTATTTGTTTCAAACAAAGAAAAGCTCATGAATTTATAAATAGTCTATATTTATATTTCACCATGATAGCACTGTATAGAGTTCATTTGTTTTATTTGACAATTATATTTGTTTTATGTTTTATTTTGTTCATTATTAATTAGGTTTTTATAAATCGTTTTATTTCCCCATATGTTCTAATTAACAACACACACATTTCGATAACATTGATATATATATACTATAATGACCAATATGCAGATTTACGTACCGTTATCAACACCGTTGTGGAGCCTGTAAAACAAAGTTTGAATAAAGAAAGTATAGTCACACAGAAATAGGCGAAAGGTATAATTATTAATATTTAAAAAAGGGCAAAAATGTATCTTTTTATGCTATTTGGCACATATGTTTTTTTTGAGAAAACCCTGTTAATTTAATATGATATTTTATTTACCCGTTTTATACTGTATACATCTGCAAATTTCTTTACAATTCTCGAGGCTGTGAGACGATGGCAAGTGTAAAAATGAAATACATGCGCCGGGATATACTATATAATCGGAATATATACCGGGCAATTGTTTAGTTGATGCATTATTTTGTGGGCGAGGGGTGGAATTAAACTATAATAAATAATATCCTTTAATTATGATGCATATAAAAGCGTTAAAAAGGCGGTATTTCAGCACCGCATTTAGACGACTAAAATAATAGGACAAGAAAACACCTACTTTGATTCATTCCATCTCGGCGGTGGCTTCTTAGTCGGCACAGGAGTGGTACTTGGGACAGCAGCGCGTGGTTTGTAAATGTTAATTGGTCCATTAGCAGTTGGCCCGGCAGGTGATACGAAACAGATGCAATCCGGCTCCATCCCCGTTGAAACACCCAAGAAAAAATTTGGAAGATGAACGGAACTTGATAAAGTTTTATCGATGCGCTTGATAGCGGTTGGTTTGAATTCAGTTAAAGTGACAGTTATATCTTTTATTAAGGCTCCGTTTGTAATTAAGCTTCGTAAACCACAAAGACAGGTCGGTTTAATATTAGGACTTGTGTGACTAATTTGATGAAATAGAACGCCGTAGTTTGAAGGCCCAGTGGTGGTAGATACTCCTGTACGACCTGATGTTGACAAGAAGACTGCTGGTTGCTTTGTTAATGCACCAGAATTAGAATGAACGGCATGTCTTCCTAGGTTAAAGTTGAATCCACCGCTTGGAGTTGCTGGTTTCGTGGTTGGTTGGGAACCATGTCCTCCCAGGTTAATTGTGCGTCCACTCACTGGAGTAGTTGGTTTCGTGGTTGGTTGGGCACCATGTCCTCCGAGGTTAATGTTGAATTCACCACCTGGAGTTGCTGGTTTCGTGGTTGGTTGGGAACCATGTCCTCCGAGGTTAATGTTGAATCCACCACCTGGAGTTGCTGGTTTCGTGGTTGGTTGGGAACCATGTCCTCCCAGGTTAATGTTGAATCCACCACCTGAAGTTGCTGGTTTCGTGGTTGGTTGGGCACCATGCCCTCCGAGGTTAATGTTGAATCCACCGCCTGGAGTTGCTGGTTTCGTGGTTGGCTGGGAACCATGCCCTCCGAGGTTAAAGCTGAATCCACCACCTGAAGTTGGGGGTTTCGTGGTTGGCTGGGAACCAAGTCCTCCGAGGTTAATGTTGAATCCACCACCTGAAGTTGCTGGTTTCGTGGTTGGTTGGGCACCAAGTCCTCCGAGGTTAATGTTGAATTCACCACCTGGAGTTGCTGGTTTCGTGGTTGGCTGGGAACCAAGTCCTCCGAGGTTAATTGTGCGTCCACCACCTGGAGTTGCTGGTTTCGTGGTTGGTTGGGAACCATGTCCTCCGAGGTTAATTGTGCGTCCACCCACTGGAGTAGCTGGTTTCGTGGTTGGTTGGGAACCATGTCCTCCCAGGTTAATTGGTGCGTCCACCCACTGGAGTTGCTGGTTTCGTGGTTGGTTGAGAACCATGTCCTCCGAGGTTAATTGTGCGTCCACCACCTGTAGTTGCTGGTTTCGTGGTTGGTTGGGCACCATGCCCTCCAAGGTTAAAGCTGAATCCACCACCTGAAGTTGCTGGTTTCGTGGTTGGTTGGGCACCATGCCCTCCGAGGTTAATGTTGAATTTACCACCTGGAGTTGCTGGTTTCGTGGTTGGTTGGGCACCATGCCCTCCGAGGTTAATGTTGAATTCACCACCTGGAGTAGCTAGTTTCGTGGTTGGTTGGGAACCATGCCCTCCCAGGTTAATTGTGCGTCCACCCACTGGAGTTGCTGGTTTCGTGGTTGGTTGGGAACCATGCCTTCCCAGGTTAATTGTGCGTCCAACTACTGGAGTTGCTGGTTTCGTGGTTGGTTGGGAACCATGCCCTCCCAGGTTAATGTTGAATTCACCACCTGAAGTTGCTGGTTTCGTGGTTGGTTGGGCACCAAGTCCTCCGAGGTTAATGTTGAATTCACCCACCTGGAGTTGCTGGTTTCGTGGTTGGCTGGGAACCAAGTCCTCCGAGGTTAATTGTGCGTCCACCCACCTGGAGTTGCTGGTTTCGTGGTTGGTTGGGAGCCATGTCCTCCGAGGTTAATTGTGCGTCCACCCACTGGAGTAGCTGGTTTCGTGGTTGGTTGGGAACCATGTCCTCCGAGGTTAATGTTGAATCCACCACCTGAAGTTGCTGGTTTCGTCGGTTGGCTGGGAACCAAGTCCTCCGAGGTTAATTGTGCGTCCACCACCTGGAGTTGCTGGTTTCGTGGTTGGTTGGGAGCCATGTCCTCCGAGGTTAATTGTGCGTCCACCCACTAGAGTTGCTGGTTTTGTGGTTGGTTTGGCACCATGCCCTCCCAGGTTAATGTTGAATCCACCACCTGGAGTTGCTGGTTTTGTGGTTGGCTGGGAACCAAGTCCTCCGAGGTTAATGTTGAATTCACCACCTGGAGTAGTTGGTTTCGTGGTTGGTTGGGCACCATGCCATCCCAAGTTAATTGTGCGTCCACCCACTGGAGTTGCTGGTTTCGTGGTTGGTTGGGAACCATGTCCTCCGAGGTTAATTGTGCGTCCACCCACTGGAATAGCTGGTTTCGTGGTTGGTTGGGAACCATGTCCTCCCAGGTTAATTGTGCGTCCACCCACTGGAGTTGCTGGTTTCGTGGTTGGTTGAGAACCATGTCCTCCGAGGTTAATTGTGCGTCCACCACCTGGAGTTGCTGGTTTCGTGGTTGGTTGGGCACCATGCCCTCCGAGGTTAAAGCTGAATCCACCACCTGAAGTTGCTGGTTTCGTGGTTGGTTGGGCACCATGCCCTCCGAGGTTAATGTTGAATTTACCACCTGGAGTTGCTGGTTTCGTGGTTGGTTGGGCACCATGCCCTCCGAGGTTAATGTTGAATTCACCACCTGGAGTAGCTAGTTTCGTGGTTGGTTGGGAACCATGCCCTCCCAGGTTAATTGTGCGTCCACCCACTGGAGTTGCTGGTTTCGTGGTTGGTTGGGAACCATGTCCTCCGAGGTTAATTGTGCGTCCACCCACTGGAATAGCTGGTTTCGTGGTTGGTTGGGAACCATGTCCTCCCAGGTTAATTGTGCGTCCACCCACTGGAGTTGCTGGTTTCGTGGTTGGTTGAGAACCATGTCCTCCGAGGTTAATTGTGCGTCCACCACCTGAAGTTGCTGGTTTCGTGGTTGGTTGGGCACCATGCCCTCCGAGGTTAAAGCTGAATCCACCACCTGAAGTTGCTGGTTTCGTGGTTGGTTGGGCACCATGCCCTCCGAGGTTAATGTTGAATTTACCACCTGGAGTTGCTGGTTTCGTGGTTGGTTGGGCACCATGCCCTCCGAGGTTAATGTTGAATTCACCACCTGGAGTAGCTAGTTTCGTGGTTGGTTGGGAACCATGCCCTCCCAGGTTAATTGTGCGTCCACCCACTGGAGTTGCTGGTTTCGTGGTTGGTTGGGAACCATGCCTTCCCAGGTTAATTGTGCGTCCAACTACTGGAGTTGCTGGTTTCGTGGTTGGTTGGGAACCATGCCCTCCCAGGTTAAGTGTGCGTCCTCCACCTGGAGTTGCTGGTTTCGTGGTTGGTTGGGCACCAAGTCCTCCGAGGTTAATGTTGAATTCACCACCTGGAGTTGCTGGTTTCGTGGTTGGCTGGGAGCCATGTCCTCCGAGGTTAATTGTGCGTCCACCCACTGAGAATAGCTGGTTTCGTGGTTGGTTGGAAAGCCATGCCATCGGAGGTTAATTGTGCGTCCACCCACTGGAGTTGCT
>CH001686.1:130611-173785 GCA_000149265.1 Ciona savignyi | reverse complement strand
GATGCGAAACTGGTCGCTACCTAGTAGGTTTGTCCTTGGGGAAGGCACTTTACGGACATCGTATCATACGGGTGAAAATCGAATAAGTGCTTGCCATGGATAAATAAGTATGATAATTGTCTTCAGATTATAACAACAATAACAGATAGAATAGAAGATAGAAGATAGAATATTTATCTTTATCCCCGTGAATGGGAAAACCAAGGGGGTTAACACACGGGCAATCGTCAGATCACCTCGCGCCCATCGTCGGGTTACCGGAGCTATTGCAGTGTGTTGTATATGATAGACATGTTCCTTCAATTTGGTAGAACCCATTAATCCGCTGGGCTCAGGCAATGTCCGTAAAGTGGCTTGCCCAAGGACACAACCGACTAGCTAGCGACCAGTTTCGCACCTTCAACCTTTCGATTGAAAGGCGACGCACTTAACCGTTAGACCAACGGGCCGGACAAACAAAAAAGAGTTGCTATCTTGCTCACATTTAACCATAAGTCCACTCATGAGAAGAATATAAGAAATTTCTTAAACTATAATACATATAGTGGCATGTCGCTTCGGAAAAAGTGTCGTGTCGCCTCGGAAAAAGTGTCGTGTCGCTTCGAAAAAAGTGGCGTGTCGTCTCTAAAAAAGTGGCGTGTCGCCTCTGAAAAAGTGGCGTGTCGTCTCTGAAAAAGTGGCGTGTCGCCTCTGAAAAAGTGGCGTGTCGCCTCTGAAAAAGTGGCGTGTCGCCTCGAAAAAAGTGGCGTGTCGTCTCGAAAAAAGTGGCGCGTCGTCTTTGAAAAAGTGGCGTGTCGCCTCTGAAAAAGTGGCGTGTCGCCTCGGAAAAAGTGGCGTGTCGCCTCGGAAAAAGTGGCGTGTCGCCTCGAAAAAAGTGGCGTGTCGTCTCTAAAAAAGTGGCGTGCAACGTTTGACGTTTTTGCTGTAGGTTAACTGCAACGTTCGACGTTAGTCGAGGGTAGATTTGCCCTCTGTGTGGCTCGAATATATGCTGACTCCGATATCCGACTTCCAAAGATCGAGTCCACGCTGGTTGAACGTTGGTTAGTTTATTGTCAAACGTTGTTAATATGAACACACGAATAAATCAATGCACTTTACTCGGGAATCGATTCGCGGGACCGACTGGCGTCGGAATAACTGCGCGATGCGTTTAATAGACAGTTCGTTTTCCTTTGCGGCTTGTCAACTCGTTCTTTGTTTATTCCGGCAGAAGCGACTTTTGTCTTGTTCCTTCTGTCAACTATGCCACAAAGTCTCAATAACCTAGCGCTTAACGCGCCAGGTGGCAGTCACCTCGGTCTCAGCCTCGTTCCTCTCTCTCTGTCAGTCAGTCCCTTTCTGACGTTCAAACATCCGTATTTATCTGGTGCTCCAATCCCTAAGAGAAAACTGCATGATGCCCGTTTTTGGTCTTATTCATGTAATCTTTTCTCTCCAAAACCACTTATAGATTCTCTGCTTCTCACTCTTGCGACAACATCTCGAGTGATTGTTCGCCCAAAATAGACCCATTAGCTGGTCTTTCCCACGGGAACCCCATCAAAATCCAGCAAACTCCGAGCAATAACTGACGTCATAATGATTTCCAGAGATCAAACAACACTGACCGGCAATAGCTGGCGCCATAATGACCTCGATCACCTTCCGCACACGATCAAACAACACCGACCCTTAATTGACGTCATAATGGTTTTAAGTGGTATGACGTCCATCTTATCGCCGGATGGTTATTGAATTGAAGTGGAAACAAGGCGAACCGCTGCATGCCTTCCACCGTTAAAAGGAAAAATCAAAATTAAGTCCATTCTTCCACATAATGTATGTGTTTCATATTAAAAGTTTGTTAGTAGAGAATATACAAAACATTTTTAGTAAGACGAGTGTGTTAATAATGAGAATATATGTGTCAAAGGTTGATTCTGGCTTAATGCAATTGTTAAAAATCCCGATGCAGCAACACATATTGCTCAAAAGGCCATTATAGGGCTGTTATTTTCATATTTTTGCTTGATACATATAAGCCGTTTGGCTGTTTTCGCATATAGCAGCGATTTGCCTAAGTAACCTAGGCGGTAATATTAAGCAATAAAGAGACATAATAGATTTGCGATTGCGCAGTGATCTCTTCGGGTTGATTTTCCCGGAAAATAGACATGTGTAAATCAAGCAATATAAATAACATATCAAGTCGATAGCAAAAATAACAGAATTATTGAGTTCTCATAAACTCTAGCAAATATATATGTGCCTTCTCGGGATTTAAATCAAATGCAATATTATATAGCCCACACTCAAACCTTTTCCACCGTGATATAGAAATGTGATGTGTAATGGTGTCGATTTCTACATCAGTCTTCGCTCAGTTTCATAACTTCTCTGAAAAACTGAGAGCATCGCTGATTCAAAATCTTTAAACTCGAACATTTGCTTGCTTTTATCCGCAGACAGAGCCTTCCAGTTTAGTGTCGAGTGACCAACTGGTTAAAACAACATGGCTGAACAACGATTTGCGGCTCTTTGCTTGCTTGATATCGTCGCTGAATTTTCCCTCATCATGCTTGAAGGAAATGTTGAATAAACATAAACGGTGAGCTTCATTCAAAAGCAATTCTTCTAGCTCACTTGATTACTGCAGAGAGTTAAACAGACTTCTGCTTTGATCAGACTTCTGTTTTCTCGTGAACAGTAGGGTCTGCTCGGTTGAAATCTTCGTATCCACTCTTCAGACTTCGGTAGGTTGCGTTTAAGTTCAAAATCACGTCGGGGTCACCACTGCAACGTTTGACGTTTTTGCTGTAGGTTAACTGCAACGTTCGACGTTAGTCGAGGGTAGATTTGCCCTCTGTGTGGCTCGAATATATGCTGACTCCGATATCCGACTTCCAAAGATCGAGTCCACGCTGGTTGAACGTTGGTTAGTTTATTGTCAAACGTTGTTAATATGAACACACGAATAAATCAATGCACTTTACTCGGGAATCGATTCGCGGGACCGACTGGCGTCGGAATAACTGCGCGATGCGTTTAATAGACAGTTCGTTTTCCTTTGCGGCTTGTCAACTCGTTCTTTGTTTATTCCGGCAGAAGCGACTTTTGTCTTGTTCCTTCTGTCAACTATGCCACAAAGTCTCAATAACCTAGCGCTTAACGCGCCAGGTGGCAGTCACCTCGGTCTCAGCCTCGTTCCTCTCTCTCTGTCAGTCAGTCCCTTTCTGACGTTCAAACATCCGTATTTATCTGGTGCTCCAATCCCTAAGAGAAAACTGCATGATGCCCGTTTTTGGTCTTATTCATGTAATCTTTTCTCTCCAAAACCACTTATAGATTCTCTGCTTCTCACTCTTGCGACAACATCTCGAGTGATTGTTCGCCCAAAATAGACCCATTAGCTGGTCTTTCCCACGGGAACCCCATCAAAATCCAGCAAACTCCGAGCAATAACTGACGTCATAATGATTTCCAGAGATCAAACAACACTGACCGGCAATAGCTGGCGCCATAATGACCTCGATCACCTTCCGCACACGATCAAACCGGAGATATATAAACAAGAGAGAGATTGGCAATGACGTCATATTCATTGTTTAACTCGAAAAGAAAAATCAAACTCGTCACGCTTGTGATTAAGGTAAGAATCAAAACACTGTATCTGTCATTGTAGCTTTTATCATTTTTAAAAGGCTTTTAGGAAGTGTAACAGTATGGATTTCTTAGTGAACTAATCTGACGGGAAACTTTTTATTATTTTAGAAATACAACTTGACGAAAAGAACATTTCATCATCTGTTTCCAACGTTACGAATGTGACAAAATCTACGAATCTACACCACTTTTACAGCCAATATCAGATACGGAATTAACAGCTATCATTGCAGCAGCCGCCTGCAACATTGGAAAACTATATACACCAGGCAGTTAAGTGTTACATCTTTAAAGGATATTTATTCCAGTTTATCAAATGCTAATCAATTTTATATCATATTGTTACGCAAAGTTAGATATTCAATGTATAACCATTATATTTACCAGCAATAAAAAAGTTACCAGAGCTAATTGCAGTGTGTTGAATGTGATCGATATATTGCTAATTGTTTTGTTTAAATCAATTAAACCACAGGGTTCAGGCAATGTCTGCTAAGTTCCTCCTTGCCCAAGGCTACAAATTAACTACCGGTAGCTAGCAGCTGATTTCGACCCCACTGCCTTTCTGCTCACAGCCAATATGCTAAGTATAAAATAACCAACCAAACAAATATATCATGTAGGCTATGGTATGAAAAAATATTTGGGATAAAGATTTTTTTTTAGAAGGTGGGTTTATTTTGAGACAATTGCAAAAAATGGTGCTTTCAAATGTTGTCCAGCCCTAATTGATTTGTATTTTATTAAGCAGTAATGATTCAAGCAAAGGCATAGTTTTCGAACGAAATTATATTGAGGGATCTGATGCTTTGTTTGGGATAACCTATTGTATATTAGAAGTACCGGTAATTAAAATTACTGAGGCATCCTTCAGAAACTTATGTATAGAAACTAACATAAATAAATATTAACAATGTGGCACGATCCGCTTTAGGTCATGTGTATACTTTACAATTCATTCTACAATTTCTAGTGATTCAGAGGTTTGAGAAGAAAATGTAAAGATTATTAAGTATTATTTTAAGATCAGATGCTGTAGTCATTTAAAAAAATTAAATGAAGTCTCAACAACAAAGGTGAACTTCATAAACTTTGTTATTTCTGTTGAATTTATTGTTTTAATTGCCATTTATTTATTACATATACTTGTACTTTGTAACATATGCTGTCAATAAATAAGGCAAACATATGAAGATGCATCTCTTTGTTTTTATTTATAAATAAAAGGGCAATTGAGAATGATAATAGTAAGTAAACAATTAAACATACAGTTTTAACGACCGAAAGTGAACGAACAGTTTTTACTTCTTAAATTAAATTTAGAATTATAATATGGTTCATATTGGTACAAACATTTGACACATAGTTACTATACTTCTGGTCAGTATGGTAAGGCTAGTTAATTGGATTATGAAAATTACATTCTCAGTTTTGTGATTTTTTAGCATTTAAACAATAACATGAAAATATATAAAAAACGTTTTGCAGCTGTATCCTGTATTGTGTCTTCTGAATGTAATGGAATCTTCTAGGGGCAGTCTTAGTTTAAAGCCTAGACACCATGTTTCTCATTAAAGGAAACTCAAGGTGCTGCCATGTCGTCTAGGTTCCACCGTTTTTTGCAGCTCTACCAAGAACCAGAAAGGCAACCTCAATCACTGCTACTTGTGGCACGCAGCAGTGATTAGGTAAGCAAAACGAATCTCTTCAGTTTTAATGGGCCTATCACCAGTTCGATGAGGAAGATTTAAAAGGGGAATAGCTTCTGGTTTTATACATTTTCTATTACTAGGCGGATTTAAAATAATATCTTCCGTTTTAGTATCTTTTACAAATTCATGCATTTCCTTTGTGAAGAACCATGGCAATATTATCCTCCCAATTTTTTCATCTTGGATCTTGGGATACCTTTTTTAAGACATTGTTGTGGCAATTGTTTTCTTGTTTTGCAAAAAGATTCACTGTAAAAATCTTAAAATTTCCCCTAGTATCAAGTCCAATTTAAATCGTTTTACACTTGAACTAGGCTATTCAGTATTCTGAATATAGTGGACTATCCAATTAGCAACTATCCAATTAGCAGTAAGAATTACCAAGCGTATTGCGGACCAAAGCTGCTAATACCAACGTATGGGCAACACTAAAAGGGAGGGAAGAAGGGAAACCGCCAACTGAAAACTATGAAAACTAAACCCTTACCTAAACACTAATCTCAATCCATAGAATACTAACTTACAGAAGTTCGTATTCTATGCTCAAACCTAGAACTAACTTTATCTTATGTCATAATTCTAATTTAAGTGTGCTGTTTTCCTCCTTCCCGCTTTAACCGCCCCCCCCCCAACCTATACTACCAGCGGTAGCAACAACCTACTACCGCTACAGGTATCTAAATAAATACTACTTTATTCCTAAATAGCGCCGATCTCAGTTGCTTGCGCCGCTTAAATAAAAAGCGTATGCATACCAACTTATAAAAAAACGTTCTACAATTTATTTAAACATACTGAACAAAATAAAACATCGGATAACTGGCAAAAGACAACCATAATCTAAACAAAATACGGTACCGGTACCTTAATTATTCAACCGTGACGATATTTCAACTTCACAACTCGTAACAAACAAATATGACGTCATTGCCAATCTCTCTCTTGTTTATATATCTCTGATCAAACAACACCGACCCTTAATTGACGTCATAATGGTTTTAAGTGGATGACGTCCATCTTATCGCGGATGTTTGAATTGAAGTGAAAACAAGGCGAACCGCTGCATGGCGTGTCGCCTCTGAAAAAGTGGCGTGTCGCCTCGAAAAAAGTGGCGTGTCGCCTAAAAAAAAGTGGCGTGTCGCATCGGAAAAAGTGGCGTGTCGCCTCGAAAATAGTGGCGTGTCGCCTCGAAAATAGTGGCGTGTCGCATGCGACACTTTCTGGTTTATATAGTCCTATTGCAAGTTATTGCTGTATGTTGTAAAATTCTATAACGTTGTATAATTTTTTTCTACTTTAATGTACAAGAAAATAGTTAAAATATTTAAATAAAAATGGAAAAAAAAATCTCTCAAACTGACCTACCTCGATATCACACAGCTACTATTAAAATAAACTGTGATGCAACATTAACTTCATTTAAAAAGTATAGTAAGTAACGGTATTTGACTTTATGATATTTCAAAGAGTCAAGGAAGTTGAAAGTCAGAACACTCCCAACAGAATTATTTTCGCGGTATATAAAAACATTTTTACACAATTTGGTTATAGGATATTTATCTTTATCCCCGTGAATGGGAAAACCAAGGGGGTTATCACACGGGCAATTGTCAGATCACCTCGCGCCCATCGTCGGGTTACCGGAGCTATTGCAGTGTGTTGTATATGATAGATATGTTCCTTTTATTTGGTAGAACCCATTAATCCGCTGGGTTCAGGCAATATCCGTGAAGTGCCTTGCCCAAGGACACAACCCACTAGCTAGCGACCAGTTTCGCACCTGCAACCTTTCGACTGAAAGGCGACGCACCTAACCGCTAGACCAGAGTAATTTTTACACCGTAAAGGTTAATTAGTTTTACACATGCGACGTTGGTTTTCCGTTAGTAGAAGCTGTTTGGTATCTACCTCCTTTTATTTGACGATTATTTCTTTCGTTTTAAACTGAAAAGCTCCTCTGCTGTAATCCGACCACGTTGTCTATTTGAGTTGTCAATAGTTTCGGCCGTGTAAAACAGAATTAAAGATTGATGTCAACATTTACCATTAATTATTTTAAATACCCAGTTTATATAGTTGCTTGTATTTAAATACCCTGGTGGTTAATGTAAAGCCTTTATATACAAGTGCTATGCATTTTTTTAAAAGTAATCGGTCGGTCTCCAAAAAAACACGGTGCCTCTAATTACTACAGTAGCGCTTGGAACCCTAACCCTCCACTCCTCCCAAGCGATCCTGTAGTAATTAGAGGCACTGTGTATTCCCTGTTGGAAAGTTCGTTTTCTGTGCGCCGGATTTTTGTGCCAACATTTTTTAACCTAAATTTTGCGCCATGCCAGCAATACTAATTTTCACCACCACAAACGAAGTTGCATTATTTTCAATTAAAACTTTGAAATATAGAGCTTAAAGTATCAAAAATACTGACAAAAATGAAAGGAAGTGTAATCACGCCACACCAGCATGTTTTTTTAGTTTTCTGCGTGAATACACAAAAAAGTAGTCCATCCGCAACGCAAGGTATTTTCGGCATTTTACCGTTTAGTTAACGTTTAGTCTCCTTGCCTTGAGGTCTTGCAGTATTGTTTAGCTCGATTCTTAACCATTTTTTTTCATTTTTAGGCAATTATGTGGTGCCCATCGTGTTTAAATAACTAAATCAGTAGCTGAATAATTATAGTAGTTTTAATTAAAAATGAAAAAGGAGTCGGATTGTACAATTTCTGTCGTATCACAAAATGTAAGCTGTGACACGCACAGCCAGAAGTTAGAATCAGCTTTGGGCAAAGAATTTTCCTTTCGAAACCGAATAACGAAGACAATCGAAAATATTGTGCGCTTAAAACCAGATGTAATTGCACTTAACGAGGTATGTTCAATAAATGTTTTTTAGTACAATTGTTTCAAAAGTCGTTCTGCCATTATTATTTAGCAATGCAATCAACTCATATTCAATAGTGATCTATTATGGAGAAAAGGACACCAATATAGAAATCATATTAATGGGAATCTTATTAGTATCAGTTTATTTAATCATTAAACCAGAATGACCAGTGGTCCATTTACTCACCAAGAGATATTAAACATTATCGCACCCACATAAAATTGGGACGGGTTATTTTGTCTCTTACTTGAGTGGGTCGGATTATAACACAAGCGGGAGGGGGTCTAGTATAAGTGGGAAGAAGTATTTTCTTCACTGATTGAGCGAGACAGATTAAGGGAATATCATGATATAATATGTCCCCTTTATGACCCTTACCCATCGTTAATGAAGAAAACACCCCATCGCCCCTAGTGTATTGTCTCGCTTGGTGAAGCCCAATATGGATATTTGAATATTTGAATGATATTTTATTTAGTATAACAACTATTAAGTGCCTTGCTAAAAGACACAATACACTTGTGTGTTTTCAATTAGTTTTCTTGCATGTTTTTGTTTATTTGATAGAAATGAAAAATAACGATATCAGCTCCTATAGACTTAAATATAAACTTATATAAAAATGTTATTTCTCTGATTTTGATTCAAAATATAGGTTTTCACCCAAAATTTGCTTTTTGACTGATTTCCGCTTAACTATATGTCTACTTAAAAACAACAAAGCAAATTCTAATTTCTATAAACCGGTATTTACAAGGCATATCCTAAAACAGTAAATTTATAAATCCAAAATATAGCAGCTGATTTGTATTGTATTATCTGAATTTCAGTTTAGTAGCTTCTACAGACTTATAACCAAGTCAATAGGGTAAAGAAATTTGAGGATTTTACCTCTAAATAGAATTTGTTTCATATTTTAATCAATCTTTATTTTTTAGATTCGGTTGTCCAATAATGTGGAATATACAGAAAAAAAAATGATTGAAAATGGTTATACTGCTTTTAATTTTGCGAACAATCCTCATGATCTAGCCTTCAGAAACATTATTGCCATTTCAAACAAGCAAAAGGTAAATTACATGAAAACCTCTAGATTGCAACTAATATTTTTTAAATAAATACCTAAACTTTAATATAAAAAAGTATAAGGTGTAAACTGTAAAATATATTATTTGTTGTCTTATAAAAATTCTGCAGCCAAATCATCATAGTTGTATGTTAACCAGCAGACATCAAGGGTTTCTGTTTACTCAATACTCAATCCTATTTGTATTTTCTCAAATGTGATTCTTCGTTCACAAGCAATTGTGAAATTGCTAATAGTTTCTCATCGTTATTGAGTGGTGCTAACCAATATGTTACCTATTGAACAAAATATATTTTTCAAGAATTCTTTTAAATAAAGTTTTGTCACAATGGGAATCATTAATCCTCAGATAAATTGTAAATATTAATAAATAATAAAATACTCGACCACGTGTGTCGCCATTTCTTTAGACATTTATATTGCTGTTGCCAGTGCTGAATTTGATAAATCCACTTTAACCTGAGTTATCATAATATAGATTATAAAGGTAAAAACAAACGGTACCATTGCCTTTTTAGGTCAAAAGATTCATCAAGACTGATAACTTAAACTAGTGTTCAAATGATCAATGTGATATTGATATAAAAAAGCATTCAGTTGGTTTATGTTAGATGGTAGTACATTTGTGCTGATTTTTAAGTGTCACAGTTGGATTAGGATAATGTTACGCTATAAAGTTTATCACTAGTACTCATTGGCTGTTTTATGGGGAAATAAGTTGTAATTAGTTCTTTAGATGCAAATGGGGAATTAAGAATTAACCTTTCCTAATCATTGTTCCAAATAATTGTTACCAGGAGTGGAAGCTTATAAGTAAGGAGCATAAATGGCTGAACGTGAATGAACGGAACCAACCATGCTTATCAACTGAACTCAAATTAATAGAGGGTGACAGTCATGGTAGATGTGTTGGGCTGCTTTATTTACAGCATACAAGTAAAAAGAAGGTTGGTCATTTTTTTTTCTGGTGTTAAAAAATTTGTGACTCACAGTTAAATAACTCCCCATCTAATATAATTACAGTAAGTGGATGGTTACAAAACTCAAACCGTCGACACATATCTAAATAAACAAATTTTTAATGAATTCCATCTTTAACTTAAAAAAATAATTTTGTCATGTATGGTTTTAAGATTATAACACCAGCCATGGACGCATTTTCATAGTAAATAAACATTTCACTGAATTCTATCAAATTAGAAAAAAATTATGTTGGTGAACCCCATCCACTATTTCATATTTATAGATGTAATATTGTATAATTAAGAATGTCTTTACCAATTGAAAATTTGTAGGTTTGTGTGGCGGTTACCCATGTGGTGCCTTTTGGAAAAGTGAAGTATCTCCAACAACAAGCAATGATGTCTGTAAACTTGGAAAACTTGCAACAAGCTCCTCCCATTCCCACAATCATAGCTGGTGATTTAAATCGATTTTGGGATGAATCTGATGTATTTGATCAGCACTTAGAGAAGTACAAGCTGCAAGAATTAAACCCCACAGAACTAGTAATCAAATATGGAACCACAGAGATGAAATATTTGAAAGGCGATGTTGGCACTTTCACACCTTGGCCTGTGGATAGTGTGTTATACAACGACACAAGTTACATGAAGAATCCAATGGAAAAGTCCAGATTGGATGTGCAACTGTGCACCACTAGCACCAGCAGCATGGATTTAATATCAATTATTCGTGCTGAGGTCTATGCATCTATGCTGTTATCTCCGAACACTAATGCTGAACCAAACCCAAACATTGATAAAGTGAGGCAGATTTTAGATAAAACCATGTCATCAGACCATTTGGCTATTTTAGGGGTTTATAAATGCTTTTAGCGTTTATTTAAATACTTAAAGAATTTAAAAATAATATGATTTTAATTTTGCACAATATAAATTGAAAATTCCATATTTTTTTGAAAACTGTTAAGGTCCAAATCTGCAGCTGGCTAGTTGTTTTGGTGAATGTCCTGTCATTCCATGTTTTTGTGAATATAGCATACATATTAAAAACAATTACTTTTTAATATGCCAGATAAATAAGAAAACCCTTCTGTTATTTTAATCTGTCAAACGCTGCGAGTTTTTTGATACTTTCAAACTTGTGATTATGTATTTCTTTGTGACCGGACTGTCCGTAATTGTTCTCTTCGTTCTGTAATTATATGCTTTAACCCTGTAATTGTTGCAATGTGACTATGTATACCTTAAAGAAACATAAGTACTTTTTCCAGCTGTTTAAATTTGTGATTTCTTAAATTTTCATTCGGATAATCATAGTTAAAAATATGTAAAATATAGACCTCTTCGAATAAAGAGCTTTATTCTCGTGAATGGGAAAACGCAATGGCCATTGTTAAACGAGTAACCGTCGGATTAACTCGCGTCCATCGCAGGGTTACCGGACCTACTACGGTGATTAGCGACGTTTCTTTTAGTTTTCGTAGAAACGTGTGGAAAATCAAACCTAAATTTTATACAATCATTATCTTAATTACACCTGATTTACAAGAGAACGGAAATTCTGACCATCACGTCCAAAAACGCCTATCATAATGCATTTGCATCCATTGACACTTTCAATATGAATTTTCGTGTTTGTTCTTATAAATCCAATTAGAACCCATTACCAAACCCCTTTGCCTATGGCTGGCACCGAAGCTTTTGTCCTACCGGTTAGTCTGGTAGTTTAATGCAACGACTTTCAACGGAAAGGTAGCAGGTTTAAAACTGGTTGCTGGCAAGTCGATTGCGTCCTTGGGCAAGACACTTTACGGACATTGCCTGAATCCAGCGGAAAATGGGTTATACTATATTAAAAGAACGTGTGTATCATATACAGCGTACTGCAGTACTTCCCTCCGACGGTGGGCGCGAGGTAATCGTAATATTGTCTGTGTGTAAACCCACTTGGTTTTCCTATTTACGGGGATATTTACTTTATCGTAAGATGTGAAACCTCGTACTGGTTCGTATTTTGTCTGTTTCAACAAACCATCAATACACGATCGTAAACATATCCTTTATCGTGAGCTAAATAGGTAAAATATTAACCACCTATTGTTCTACTCTGGTCTGCCTATGTTTTTTAAGTGCTTAGCCTAAGTACACCGCTGTCCAGTTAGCGTCCTGTGACAACAGCACTTTTGACGCACTTACCATAATTGCAAAGTTTAAGCGGAATAACAAACTTTTGTTTTGTTGTTTCGCCATTTTATTTAATTTGTTTTATTGTTTAAATTACTTTAGAATCTAAAGTTTAGATTTTAGACCATCTGTGTAAAGTTTATTTTATTTCTATGTGGTTAATTTAAATTCTTTCCACATTTGACGCTCCCTGATTTACCGTTTAGTTAATTATATGATTGCCTATTTTTCTATATTTTTTGGTTGTATCTTGCTTTAGAGTTAGTTTCCTTTAACGGTCGTCGATGTAGACCGTGCAACAAAAATAAAATTGTATCAAAATTCTACATGCTTTAGAAAACAGGTTTCGCAGACGACAGTTAAATTACAGGAAACTTCAGAACATACGACAATGACCATTAACAATAATTTATTATCAAATATATTAAATTTATCATCCTTCCAACAATACAAAGTATTACTTTTACTGTGCAACAAAAGCATAAAAAGTTAAACCTATTTGCTTTGACTCGTCATTTTCGACGAAACGAGACACGTTTCTACGAGGCAAGTAAAAGTCTACAGTACATCATGTAACTGCAATGTTGTCTATGTGTAAAGTTACTCATAAATGATTCCCCACTGATGTAAATACCGCCGAAAGTAGCATGGCCAAGTTTCAAAGGATTTTAGCTCCCTTCTGCACTAAGTGCATTTATTTCCGCGTTGGTTGGACAAATTGCTGTATCACAGTTTGCAAATATAGAATACATATTGACATCACAGTAAGAACAAACTTAATTTATTATAAAAACGAGTTAAAAATAAAGATTTCTCAAGTTAAGCCTCTTTTCTCTTATTTTCCCCACTCCTGTCAGTTTGACTTGATATGGTGGAATCCACTAGATTGGTAAGAACGGTGGTGTCCTGGAATGGGGTGTTTGAATGAAGGTAAGTAGATTGAATTAATGGGAATAATTGTTTTTTTTGGTACAAAGATAAACCGCGGTAAGATACCTTGACTGATTGCTATGACCGTTGAGCTCTCCACGTTGTAGGATATACGATATTCATGTTTTATTCAGTGAATGAGAAAACGCAAGGGGCGTTAACACACGAGTAATCGTCAGATTACCTTGCGCCCACTAATGGTTTACCGGAGCTATTGTAATGTGTTGTGTATAATTAACACTTTAATTTGTTAGAACTCATCAATTCACTGGCTTATAACAGTGGTAATCGTCAGAATACTTCCCGCCCACCGTCATTTATAAACATGAACATTATAGTCAACAATCAGCAACAAAACATTTCAATAAACAGGGTCCAACTTACTTTAAGTGGTTGATTGTGTGACATGTTGCGCAGTTGGTAGACCGACACTTGTCCGTCGCTGTCACCGACTAGTACGCTGTTCGAGTTTTGCGAGAAGATTGCGCAACTTAGCTTAATACCGGGGCTTGCAAGGTTGGTGATCAGTGGGTCTAACCTGGGGGTGGAATAGATTTTGGAGGTGAATCGTGAGATACTGTTTGTACGTTAACCATGCAACAGCGTTTAATGGTAGTCTCCCTACAATACACTAAAAACGATTTGCCTTCATTCAGTGGATTCAAATATTTCCTTAAATAAAAACACACTACAACAGGTGTGATACTAGTATCGCAGCTTTAATTTTATGATTACCATGTTGTTGTTTTGCACAAGGCATAACACGAGTTTCCTGTCCTGCACTAAAAAATAGTCCTGAGTGTACCAAATCAATATAAAAAAATGTTACGGACATTGGACCACTCGACCACAAAAAGCCCCCCTTACCACGCCCTTCCTCCTCTAAGCCCTGTTAGAAAAGCGATTAAAGAAAAAAAATGACATGAAAATGGATTTATTTGAGAGATATGTAGATAGCTGCACCTCTGACTATAGTATTAAGTCAATGTTCAAATACTCTGTTTAGTATTCAATGCGAGAATCGGATCTGGAACCTATTAGTTATGCTCATTGTGCACATCAGTCAAATGAGTAAACTCACGTGTTGGTCCCAAGGTCCCATATTTCCACAGCTCCTTCGTTGACAGCACAGAACACGGTAGCAGAATATGGAGACCAACATATATCATGGACCGCTTTTGTGGTCGAGAAGAAATTTAAAACTGGTGACAACTCTGACTGCTTCCAAAGTCTGTAGGTTTAAAAGTATTATTAAGCTCAACTTGCGCAAATATGATGAAACAACTACATCAGCTTAATTATGGACATATGATATCTATGACTGGATTCACATACTAATTAACATGCAGGCGAAGAATATATTTTCCTTACAGTTATTATAAACAAGTTATAAGACACAAACGGTCATTGGCCTGAAAGCTCAGTAGATGTTGTAAACAGATTTACTACTTGACCAACTTGTTAGATCTTTTTAAAATAACACCAGGTCTAATAAATTAACACAGTGTTATAGCTTCAGCAACCGAGCATGGGGTGTCTACAAATACACATGACTTTGACCTCGTTTTCAACCAACGACCTAAAATAATAAAAAAATATATTAACCATCCACACAGAAACTGTAATAGCTTCAGCCACTTGATTGCGGACCATGTATGACATAAATTTTCGAGAACTGCAATGCAATTTGAGAACACCGTATAAAAGATTGAGATTGAATTTAGGTATCGAATCCAAAACCCTCCATTTTCGAGTCTTTAGCTGGTTTAACAAAAGAACACCAACCTAATGCTCCAGTCAGAACTGCAGGAGAGAAAGACATCGGAACAGAAAGGTGACCAACGCACTTTATACAGCGGCCCAGTATGACCAGTGTATGTGTCGAGGAATTGTTCGTTGTATGAACATGAACACTTGTGTATTAATCCCTCTTCTGTTCCAGCTAGGTACATGTTACTTCCCTGGTAAAACAGCCATGTAAGGTATAGATCAATATATTATATGTATGCTGACTGCTGGGTTATGATACATTAAAAGAAAGAGAATTAATTTAATGATGTTTTCATCCAACCACACTCATACCATGCCAAATTTCTTCTCAGTTCATTTTTACCCCAAACAATTTGTTTCAAATTTTAAAATATCATGTCCAACAGTAACTGTCACGATGATCACTGGGTGATAATTTTCAAACATTTTTTTCTGAATAAACACAACATCTTATAATAGAAGCCCAACCTTAGAATGGAAATCAAAGCACATCCCTGGTGCTTGTCTTGATATGAAAGCCTCTGTCTTTTCCTTTTTCTTCTGGATATTTTTTCGGGCAGTTCGTTTTAATTTCATCAAATCTAAAGATTGAGCAAAACTTTTAAAATTCATTGTTCAAAATGCCATTAGTGTTTACATATTACACTTACAGTATTGTAAATTACTAAATACCATGACTTTAAACACCACCAAAAAATACAACTTTTTACAAAGTAAATAACCACCAATACTAACCACTGCATTCAAATCCTTTCCTGATAGACCACTGGACCACTCTTCCATCTGCAGATATCGAGATTAAGATTTCGCTTCGTTCTTCCCCCAAGGCTTTCTCTCTTTCTATCCAACACAGTTGCCACACAGGACTGGAGTGCTTTCCAGTGCAATCACTGCAACAAGTTAGATTGCTCAAAACAGTTTCAAGTTCTAATTATTGTATTTGTAGCCATGGTGGTTAAAAAAAAGTGACGTTCCTCTAATTAAACTGTACAATCCACGCTTGGGTGTAAAAGTTGTAAATTTTATCCACACTTGGGCTTATCCAGGTGCTATTATGACAACCGGATTCAACCATTCTGCGTAGTTGTGTCCTAGGGCAAACATGAATATTGCCTCAAAAATACTTCAATTCAAATTTTTAATTTTAAAAAAACAACACACCACAATATCTTTAGCAACCAGAATATGGGTTCGGGGTAAAACTATAAATATCAACATCTCTAGTATCCCTTCCAACAAAAGGGGATAAAATTAATATCATATTATAACATATCAGTGAAACATGCAATGACGAGCCTAATACTCACAAACTATCCACAACAGGAGCATCTGATGTATTTCTCACATTATAAATGCACACTGTTCCATCAAAAAGGCCAACTGCCAGTAGATTAGGGTTTACCGTGCTAAAATCAAGGGCGGTCACATTTGCTTTACAATGGAACACCCTTTCTGGAAACTGTAAATAAATTTACATCGTCATTCAAAGGCAGTTTTTTTTACAAATAAAAAACCTCATGCTCACAATTGAGCTCTTAGATAAACATCTATAATAAATGTAATATAACTTTTAAACATCTTAGATGTTAAAAATCCAGATATAAACATCACAAGAGATTAAATATTGAATGGTCAAAGTAAAACAAAGATTTCGGTCAACATTTAACGATATGATTACATTTGTTTCATAATACCGGGGTCATTAGAGCTACGCTTCATTTGTGGGTGTGTCTGAGCGATTAAGTTTTATTTTAAACAACTATCGGTAATAGCATGGTACAATGCATTAGTTAACCATACAAGAGGCCGCAGATACACATAATATCACCTCTGGGTTCTTGAGGTTCCAGCAGCATGTGAGACCTCCTTTTGATTTGTTCTGCTCATTGAAGCCAAACTGGCCGTACCCCACCGCTAGGATGTCCTGGTTGATCTTGTTCCACACCATGCTGGATACATTACGTCCCTGGGTATTGGAATCAGACTTGATTTCGTCACAGCTTATATGATATTCATGTTTCATCCCAATGTATGAGAGAACGCAAGGTGTTGGTATTACAAGCAAAATCATCGGATTACCTCGCAAATATGGAAGGATGTGTTATTACAAAGTTAATCGTAAGATAGCCTTGTGCTCTTTGACGGATTATGGAATTTATTACAGTGTGTTGTGTATTATGGAGACTTACTTCTGTTTTAATATGATTTATTCGCTGAGTTTAACAGGTAAGTCCGATAAGTGCTTTTTCTAAGAACACAACCAACTATCACGAAACCAGGTTTTTGGCAGGCAGTTATTCTCTTCATAGTTGTACCGCTTAACCCAAATTGTATTCATCCAGTAGATTCAAATGGATTGTGCTTTAAAATAACATTAGATTCCTAGACCACTGAAGCAGCCAAGCAGGTATATGATAAGAAACACATATTGTAAAAAACACAAGTTTGACATTACATATTTATCTACCTTGGTCATTGTAGAACTATACGACCACAGCCTATCTAATGTCGGTCCAATAGATGTCATAATGTCGGGGGAACCACCCCCTGGTGCACCTTCTGGGTCGTCTGCTTCTTTGTCCGGATCTATGTGTTGCACAAATGATTTATTCTAAGCTCAATCATCGTCAGCCCAACATATATCAGCCAGAAGATAGTAAGTTTTTTGTTTTTTTCTCCTGTTATCTATTTTTTTATATAAGTTTTTTTTGGTGTTTTTATTGTAAAATTATTTTTGTCTTTGGACGTCCACTTACTAGATATTGCTTCAAACAGCAAAATCCATAGTTTGTCATTAACTCAAAATAACATGCATATGGTTCAGAACCCCTTTTGTTACAAACAATATGAGCATTACATACCAATTAAAACGGGCATTCCGCGATACGTTGCTTGTTTCGGCTGATAGATGTTCTCCGTTACCACCCTCTCCATCACCACTAGGTGCTGTAGTATGCTTTCACTGCCCAACACTTTCTCCCACTGAGGGTTCGCACCTGTGGATTGGTAATTTGGAAAGTTAAGAACGCAATTAAGTATCGGGACAGACTGGTTTATTTCTAATACGAAAATAAATATTTGACACCAGATTTATTATGTGGAATGTTACAATATTCAACAGATATGATTTTTGGAGTTTCCATTATCTATATGCATGTAGAATGAGTTCAAATATGAACAGTAGTAAGCCGATAATGATGTACCTGACTCAGAAGTGTCCACTGTAGCACTCAAGGTTGGAGTTGGGTCTGGTTCACCCATCACTGACATCGTTAGCATGCTCGCTCTGCTCTCTATGAGGAAATGTGGTTAGAGACCCTGACTTATCCACAAGTATCATGCAACATCTCATGTTAACAGTGAAGTTGCTGGGGCTACTACAGTGTGCGGGGTGGTTGATAAAATTATATCCTCATGGGTTGCTTTTATGAAGGAAGTGGGGTTTATATCTAAGACTTATACACAAATATCATAATACATCTTACGTTTACAGTTGAGTTACTATTACAGTTTGGTTAATTTATTTATATCCATTAGAGTAGAAAACCAAACTCTATCCGTGTCTAGATATCGCAGGACTGCACATATCCTAACCTGTAACTTGTGAGGTTATAGTGCTAGTAGCATCATGACTGCCCCTGCGTTCTCCAGATGATAAACTTTGTGTTCTGACGTCGACGGCGGCCTCGTTGGGGTCTGGTGGACTTGGCTTGTTGGCGTAAGTGTCGTGCATGTCCCATGTGGTTACGTTTATTCCGACATCTATTAATCCAACCTGTGGTGTAAGTGGTGATGTAATTGTCATGGTTGATATGTGTTTAATGCACATTATTTGGGCTTGCTTCACTAAGACAATCGGGTGATGTATGCAGATTTCTGGCACAGATGTTCAGGTGGTGTGTTTATTAAGTATTATTTTAAACAAATTTTACAAATATATATGTTTTGAACTATGAAAATGTGGTACAGATAGACAGAAGGTATGCTTAGTAAGGTTGATTTGTGTACAAATCACATACATATTTAGAGAATTACCTTTTCAGCCTGAATATCTTTATGTTTCTGGGCGAAATTAAAAGTTTGCATTCCTCTTTCTGTAAACCTGTCGTTACCCTCCTTTGTCTTGCATAACTCTTCGTACGCTTTGTTTTGTGATCTAGTGGAAACAATTTATTGAACCATGGGCAAGACAAACATCTACATTAGCCTAGTTACAACCAGTGCTGAAAGACATTAGCAGAGACTTATGGTTAAATACAGACTCCTTAACACAAAAAATAGAAAAAATACTTTAAATTACTGAAAAATAATGGCATAACGGCCAACTGTGTGGTATGAACAAACACGGTACGATCAATAAAGCATCAAGTAAGGTACTTCCACAACCCAACTCATGATGAAACACAATCAGTAAAACTTTTCCCAACTCACGAAGAAACACAATCAGTGGTACTTTCCCCAACCCATGAAGACAAATAAGAGCTTACTGCACGATCGAGGCTTCATCACTTTCTTCTGAGACAGCGATTCCCTTTTGTTCGAACAACCAGATCGTGTCAGTCTCCTCAAGAATCACATCCACAATCTTGTTCAAATCATCTTCCGTTAAATCTTCTACTTCTTCTCGACGCACAGTCATCACATCTGAACATAGAATTGGTATATATTTAAATACTAAATAATAAGCAGAAAAAAGACCTCTGTGTACTGTAGGCTGTAGCTTTAAAAGAATCGAGAATTGGACAAAAGGCAATTTTTAACTTTATAAAAACTGGGTTGACATATGTATCATAAATAATAATATTGCATTTATGTTGTACAATGTACGGATTGAACAATTAAGGAAGAAATATTTCTAGGTTCGATACACCAATGATGGCCCAATTAAACAAAATCATTGATCTCAAAACTTTACCCTTAAGCTAAAGTAGATGGATGTGTGTCGTGTGTGTCATTTTTATCATGGCGGGTAAGAATATTATAGTAATGGATTTATCTACAGTTACCATCTGATAATTTCTAGCAAAATGCCAAAGAACTATTACAGTGTGATATATATGAACTAACCTACTAAGCAAATTAAAGTAAAATTTATAAATCTTTTTTCGTTTAGGTTGGTTATCTACTTTCTTAAAAATATTATTGTCGTGAATCATTGTCATCATTAATAGCTTATTGCTAGCTAATCAATACACTTTATGGCCACAGATGATTAACTTAAATCGAGTAAACCACTAAAATTCATTAATCTTTTTAACATTAAAAAACGTTGCACGCGGCAGCGACACCTACCTGCGAAACCCGTGGTAACCTCTGGAGCACTTTCAGCAATCTCACCACTGGATTCAATCGACGAGCGTCGAGATTTCGCCGACCTGTTTGACGTGCTACCGTAGATGGATCTGAGAATGTGTTACATACATTACCTGTGGGTGTTTATGGTACTTGTTCAGGCTTAATGGATGAGCATCAATAACACCTTAAGCCCAGGGACACGAACATTTTAATACACTTTTCGCTTAATTTTAAGCTGCAGAATCTACTTGGTCTTTTTATATTTGAATCAGCAAAAGTCAGAATCGGGCTACAAATACAAACCTGCTGAAAGGTTGAGCAAAGCTTTGATAGACAGATGTAAAAGACATGACATCAGTCGGAGTTCCAACAGTGGATTGGTTGTCACTTCCAAAGAATCCACTCTTCTGGACAGTCGGGTCATATGAGTAGAGTGGTTTTGGTGTCACGTCGTTTCCATCATCGTCCAACACCTTGGAACATCGCATTGTTGTCATGTTTTAAGCGGTTTGTATGGCATAGAATATTTTTGCATTATTTCCCTGAATAGAAAAATGGAAGGGAATGTTAAAACATGGGAAACTGTCAGATTACCTCGTGCACAGTTGAGTTACATGATCTACCCATTGCCTTAATGTGACATTCCTCAGCATGCAGCACAATAGGCTGCTAAAGGAACTGTTACAATGTGTACATGGTTTCATTATTTATACCTTTGTGTGTGAAGGCAGATTCGCCTACTGGTACCTTAGGATATCTTGGGTACACAGCAAAGTTTTTTTACGACAAAGCCACAGTGTTGCTGCAATACGAACTTACTATCAATCCAAGACGAGTGGCTGGAGCAGGTTTTCCATCGACGAGCCTCGAATCACTCATTGCCACGCTTCGCCGACTTTGAGAGGCACTGATATCACTCCGCCTGCTTGTGAATCGACTTTGACTCTTTGTGTTCATGATGCTGCTTTTTCTAGGCGGTTTCGACCTGAAGAAAATAGTGGCGTTGATCATTTTTTAGTGGAATGTCAGTGTTATCTGGTGGGTTTTGCTTAGTTATAACTGATGTGAGAAACAAGCAATGAATGGGACAAGAACTACCTAATGTTACAAGCATTTTTAATAATGTGTTTCATATTTTGGCGGCCAAATTGTTGGTTTATGAGTCTTTGGTTTGACAATACCATACATGAGATTCAAATATCAGTTAATGTTGGTTAAAATCACAAAAGATGTTATTTTTCCGAAAAATGTGCGGGTTACCAAGTATTTCTCACATGTGCCTTTGCCGTATTTGTCACCTGTCCCTTCAGGATAATTTACTTATGTTGCAGTAAATAATTACATTTGCTGATAGATACATTTAAAGTAACAATCTTAATTTCAATAGATTTGAAATATATGGTTGCGTACGACACACAATTTAAAACAACTTGGCCTACGTAAAAACGTTTCCTCTTGTTCCACTTTTTACCACTTTAGACATCTTGGTCGATTTCTTACAAGCTTCTTCTTATGGCTAATCAAAAATTATAAAAAAAAATACGTTAAAACTTGTAAAAACTTTAATTTACGCCCAGCTCAGGGTATTGATATATCCAAATAATTTGTACCAGTTTTACAATTTTGGTGTTAAAATTTAAAGCTTTGCAGTTGTCCGGGAGATTTCCATAGAAATAAATAAAAAAGACTTCATGGGGACGAACTTCGGTAGTTAAATTTTTGTAAAAACAAAATAATATTCCCTAATAAAACATACCTAAAATAAAAGATTGTCACCAGGGTATCATATTTATTTTTTTTTCTGTTATTTTTTTACTTCGAACTTATGGGCTCGTGCTTTTTAAAAGCTGATTGCTTGAAGTTGGCTAGGCTTGTTTAGCCGGCTGTCTGCCTAACGGTCTTTCGCGAGCTGCGCAGCGGAAAGTCTATTCTCCACAGATCGCACACTAATAATTATAGTGACCACGCTTTGTACTGTCTTAATCTTAAACTCGAAGTTCATAACTCTTGATTCACTTTAGTTGTATTCTGCGTCTCATTCAATATACGGTTTATTCTCGAAGCGAGTTACTTAGTACGTTATACAGCATAACGCAAGTTATCTCAAGTACGTTATTGTAGGTTATTTTATATTAGGTTATTTAAATTTCCAGAATATATAGGGAATTTACAAGGTGCGAAAAGTTTACGTGCGAGACGTTTCACATCTGCACGTTTGACTAACTGTGGGAATTGGGTGAAAAAACTATGTTAATGATTTAAACGGCAAAAATACAAAAGGCCCGTACAAGGTGATAATTACGTACAAAGTAATAAAACGTGAGAGTCGGTAAACTTGAAACGCAAAAAAAACGACATTAAAACACAAAATATTTTAGACATAAATTAAAACAAATATATATATACTATACGAAATGCTACAACATCTCATTTTTTCCACATTTTGTTAAGTGTGAGAAAATAAAATCACGGTCTCGTTGAGCATTTCGGATGTTCAATCGAAATAACAATCGAAGTCATGTGGTGAACGATCTCACGAAGTTTCGAGCATTTCACACGTTTATCCTGCAAAAACTAGAATACCCTGGTTGGGAGAATTAAGTACAAAGCTAGAATGGGGCAATCGTGCATTAAAATCTGGTGTCGTGTATGTTAATGCGTGATAAATGTTATGTGGAATATGTAGTAAAAGTGAGATCTCATATTCAAGGTAGCAACGCCACAATTTGCATCACATGAGCCATATTTTTTATACTTTGCCAGCTAATAAACCAAGGCGTGTACGCCTGGTTACTCACTACCAAGTGAGCATGAAATAAATGCAGCAAGGATCTCACTAATGCGACGAAAGCGCAATTAATAAAAACGCAAAAACAAAAACCGAGCGACCTGTCATATGTAGGTTTTACGACTCGTAACGAATAAGGGAAATAATCTTGCGCGGATGTATTTCCATCAACAAACAAAAGAAAACTTTTAGTAAGCAGGACATAAGCCGTGTCTCGTCATTACTGTGCGGTGTTTGTAAAAGCCTGTTTTACACACGAAATATATTCGGTTCGGAATATCCGACACATTGACTGAGAGGCGATTAGACAATTAGACATCGCATTTACATGCGGCGCGATTACCATAGCTATACGGAAATACGCTGGTATCGTTTAATAAACTGTGGCGTTGTGAAGCGGGTACGCTCACTTATTTACACAGCATGAGCGCAAATGCGCGGGGTAGAGGCGATCAGACTTCGCAGAATAAGAAACAAAACTCGAGCCGCTGCTCAAAACTAGAATATAATCGCATGAACAAGACGCATAATTTGCGTGAGCCGATTAAAAGAAAACTAACGCCTTGTCGGCGGTAACATTGAAAATCTGGCGCGAACGAACAAAACAAACGTCGTTCGACGTGTAAATGCGCATAATATACCGGATGGGTTGGCGCAGCATGGCATCATTGACTCAAGCTCATGATAGCATAATCGTAAAAGCGTTACTGACCTTGTTTTAGATGGAGTGCATGTAGCAATTGTTGAAGGCGCGTTTGCTCTTCGTGTTTGTAAGAAGTCTGTAGAGTAAAACACCGATATTATGCATTTTTGCAATAGCCTAGTACCATTTAACCAAACCAGGAACACTAGTATTTGCAATCGTTGCAGACTAATAATTACATATATATATATAGTATAAAAAATAATAATAAAACAAAAAAATAATCTAGAAGCTACAAAAATAATAATACAACCCTTTCATATTTCGTAAAGGGAACGTCGTCTTGCGTATTCTCTTCTTTCGTCGGCGGAGACGATGCTTATCAACTTGATTTGAATAGAGTGCGTTGTCTTGTTAGTCACCAACTTCGTCCAGCGAAAAGGGGCGTTTCTTACTTGATGCTTAAAGTTGCTTGGTTTTGAAATTGTTTCTTAGATAAATTGCGTTGGGCCACTCGTCGTTGCCAATGTACTTGAAACTTCTAGTTGAAGCTGACGTCGGAAATTGTTCGTTTCGGGAAGGTGCGTGTCCATTATCACGTCGGGCTCAACAATGTGGGCTCGCGCTTTTTAAAAGCTGATTGCTTGAGCGTTGGCTGAGCTTGTTTAGCCGGCTGTCTGCCTAACGGTCTTTCGCGAGCTGCGCAGCGGAAAGTCTATTCTCCACAGATCGCACACTAATAATTATAGTGACCACGCTTTGTACTGTCTTAATCTTAAACTCGAAGTTCATAACTCTTGATTCACTTTAGTTGTATTCTGCGTCTCATTCAATATACGGTTTATTCTCGAAGCGAGTTACTTAGTACGTTATACAGCATAACGCAAGTTATCTCAAGTACGTTATTGTAGGTTATTTTATATTAGGTTATTTAAATTTCCAGAATATATAGGGAATTTACAAGGTGCGAAAAGTTTACGTGCGAGACGTTTCACATCTGCACGTTTGACTAACTGTGGGAATTGGGTGAAAAAACTATGTTAATGATTTAAACGGCAAAAATACAAAAGGCCCGTACAAGGTGATAATTACGTACAAAGTAATAAAACGTGAGAGTCGGTAAACTTGAAACGCAAAAAAAACGACATTAAAACACAAAATATTTTAGACATAAATTAAAACAAATATATACTGTACGAAATGCTACAAACTTACACTTTAAAAACACCGGATTGATGCCCTTGAAGTGCAAGCTATTTATGGACAGCTAATGCATATTGGAGGTACGTTTAAGTGACAACTTGTGAAGACACTACCTCTTCTAGTTGTACATATTAATAGATAGGATAATTTATGGTAAATTGTAGCGGACTTACGCATAGTAATTTTCTTTACTATATCGAATACACACTGGTTACAACCTTCTAATGTTTAAACCAGGTTGGATAATTCCATTTTGATAACATAGCGGTGTACGTTAAATCTTGCATGTCGTAAATTTACGACAGAGTAAATCATAAACTACTAAATGGTTACCGGTATTGTCTAGTTCATTTTTTCCATTGTAACGTTTTAAGTATTTAGCATATTGTAGACTTTCCGTGCAAAGTGTGCCCGTTCGTTCGTGATTGGTCTTGGGTATGCCACGAGGTCAAAAACATTGAGAACCACTGCATTACAATAATGCACAAAATCCCCACCATAACATGTATATTAATCTGTTTCTGAACTAAAACAGATAGGGAAATTTATGTTTATCCCGGTGAAAGCAAGACGTTGACAAACGCAAGGTGCGATCTAACACGAGTAATCGTCAAGGGCCTACCTCGCACGCACCGTCGGGTTACCGGAACCATTGTAATGTGTTGTTTATAATTGGGAATTTTCTAAATTTTGGTAGAACCCCCAATAATCCACTTAATACAATGTCCAACAAAAATCTTTTAATCTCCATCGTATTCAATACACTACAATAACTGCGTTGACCAGAGCAAACCGAAGAATATTATAATTTAGAACGCCTTTCCAATTTTGCAATCACGAAAGAAAACCAAGGTAATGATAAATACTAAACTTTCTTTTTCTACAATTTATTTCAGCCCATTAACGGATTAACCCATTTATTTCTGACAACTTCCACTGCTGGTATAGCGGTATCCTGCAAGACCCATTCTTGCATCTTGGGTAAAGACCAGACAGAGCAACTCATTTTATCCAAATCAATCAGCTTGCTGGGTTGGTGCGTCGTCGAAGGGCTGCTGGTTCAAAACTGACCTAGCACTTATTATTACCTGAACCCAGTGGATTGATGGATTTTACGAAATTGACAGACTGTCTTAATAATATAGCAATCTCTTTCAACTGATTATTCCTTAAAACTGTTAATAAAAGGTACTACTAATGAGTAATCGGCAAGAATACCCAAAATATATCTAAAATCTAAGATTTTATTAATGTGCATTTAGCACCCGCGCAGAAGACAAGTGCATAGAACAGATATAGCAGCTAAAGTGCTAATACTAAAAGTAGGACCATGTTTATAAATTGTAAATAAATAGATACTGCTTGGCACCTAGTGTAATTATATAATCTAAAATGATTAGGTTGTGTGTGTATTTATGCTAAGAATAGTAATACAGTGAAAATGTTTTAAAATATTAGTACTTAAAACTAAGTATAATAAAAACAATACGACACAATTTATGCATCACTTTCCTTAGATGAGATGGTGGTGGTTTTACTTTTAAAGACCACATACGAGTACACGACACTTCCAAATACACTGCAATAAAAGCTTGTGTTTAATAGGTAGGCCTATAAATTTGTGTAAAAGTGCCGATACGATAGGAACCTAATAGCACTAATAAATAATAGGAACCTAATTGTGTCCGGCCCGGTGGTTTAGCGGTTAAGTGCGTCGCCTTTCAATCGAAAGGTTGCAGGTGCGAAACTGGTCGCTAGCTAGTCGGTTGTGTCCTTGAGCAAGGCACTTTACGGACATTGCCTGAACCCAGCGGATTAATGGGTTCTACCAAATGGAGGGAACGTGTCTATACCATATACAACACACTGCAATAGCTCCGGTAACCCGACAATGGGCGCGAGGTGATCTGACGATTTCCCGTGTGATAACCCCCTGGGTTTTCCCATTCACGGGGATAAACATGAATATCCTATCCTATCCTAGCACACACTGGATTCAGGAAATGTCAGCCAAATGCCCTGCCTTAAAAAACAATGGTCTAGCCAGATGCTGGTTTTGATACCTTCTTTTAGATGCCACCATAACTAATTCAATAAATAATAATTCAGGGCATGTGCTATTATATTGGTTTGTAGTTAAGTATACTGGAAAACGGCATTGTAATATATTTTTCTTTCTATTTGAATAAAATAGAGGTAGTATTTTATCGATCAACTTACCTTATGTTTATACCAATAAAATTAAGCCACGAAAAAATGTAATCGCCCCCAAATATCATCCCAATATATGTGACAGAGATATTCTTAAGACACCCCACCACAGTAGTAGTGAGTGCAGAGTTGTAGGCTGTACATATCGTTATCGAATACATCAGGATAAACCTATTACAAAACAACAAATATAAATTTGTTTAAGTTACTTATTTAGTTTGAATATATAAAATTCTACGCTGGTATATTCTATTCATTACACTGCAAGTCACTATGTCCTTGGGAAAAAAAACTTAAGGTATGTTTCTTAAATTAAATCCATTAGATTATTGGTTTGAATAAAAATAAAAAATAAAAGCAATTCTGTTATTAAATACAAAACACTGGAATAGCTTTGACAACATGACAGTGAACACCAATGGCCAACTATATTTGTATTTAGGATATTGTTTTGTCTTTCCTAGCAAGTTGCGCTGTTCGCTTTCGTAATTGGTCTTGTACACTACGAGGTCAAAAAGATTAAGAAAACAACAAACTAAATGTCAACTAAAATTATATCTCCATTATGGGAGCAATACTGGAAATAAATTTAAACAATTGCGCAAAATAAAGAAGCATCACCAACCCCATAACACACGACGCTGCAAACTGTAGGACAAAGTAAACATTCGTCCAACCTTTAAATTCAAACGCCAATTTTAAATCTCCCGTGAAATAGGAAAGAATTGTGGCGGGAACCAACATGAATAAGCAGTTATAATACGTTATCCCGTATTTGCCAAGGTCCTGAAAATAAAATACGCATACAATTAAAGAGTTGACAGCTCTGACGGGCATAGTAACTGATGTTGAGAATATCTGTTGTGTATTGCATGGGTAATAGATATTGAATTTCAATGAAGTGGCTGGGAAAATTTCGTCATTATATTTAGCGTAGCATGAGTCCTGTTATCATGTTTTATTCAGGGGATGATTTACCTATTCCATTCATGTTCTGTAGTAGCAGTACAAGTACAGCACAAAAGACTAATTTTGCTAAATAATGTGAAGTTGAATTTAAAAAAATTTAAACACCAATTTCGATTTCTCTGGGACACTGATTTTCTTCAAATAACACCCAATCAAATTATGGAAAAAGGGGATTTCCTCTCTAATTCAGACTAAAACTTTGAAATTTTCTTTGAAAAAAGGACAAAGACATCCCTTTAAATGGGGTTGACATAATGAAATTTAAATGAAAATGTGAGAAAACACCAAGTATCCATAAATTCTAACCTTGGAATTAAGTTGTTGTTTAATGTAGACATTGTTGGCAGCAGTAAAAACATCATTCAATAAAATGAAGAAATAACCAAGAAGATGGAAAGCAAGATCATCACTGAAATGCACTGTTGTTAATCCCTGTAATAGCATGGCATCGAAATACCATTCAGATAGTTGCAGACACAACAATTTTATATATATATATATACCTGGCAGCCACAATAGATCCCCCGATCATTGTCAGCACAGTAAGAATAACTGTCCGACTCGGTCTCTTCCTTTAAAGGCAAATGTTTAATGAACTTTTTGTTCTGAAGGGAATATACGAAATTACCCCAAAATGTAAATTTCCAGTATCATTGTAAACAGAATACTAAATCTCCTTAGCACCGTAAACATTGGTAAACTGAGCTGTTTGGTACCAAGAAGGCCACAAATAAGGTTTCCAATGTACAGCAAGGGCAGTGGAAAAATCTAGAAAACAGCAGATGATTAGAAGCTTATAGAAACACATGCTAAGTTAAGCACCATTTTATTGGATGTTCGGAAAAATGTGGATATCAGACCATAGTAGCTATCAATAGTTCGTACATATACTAAAACAACAAAAAACACTAAATGAATGGACACAAAATATCTTTTTTCTACACGAATGGTGAAAGAATTAAAATATAATCCCAAGAGTTAATGAAGATGGAAAACGTAATAGCAAGTTACATTTCAACATGTTATACTGTTTTCGCTAATCAGCATAAAGAGTTTGGTTACACAACAATAGGAAATTTTGAACGGGATACATTCTGTTTTTACAAACCTTGGCAGGTATGGACCTGCTCATATCAGGGAATGAAACTAAGCCTATCATTTTCCCAGTTTGTAAAATTACAATTGCGGCCAACATTTGGCCCAATCCGAGAAATTGAGCAGAGGGAAATCTGAAAAAATATCATGTAGTAAAATAATGGATACTAACATTTATTTTATTTCCAACAAGTTGTTAAACACAGAAATACTAGTCCCCTAATCAATTATTCTATTTTGTAATATCTTAAAAGACTAATTAAAATCTGGGTTGATGTTTGATGTCGAAACACAGAGTTTAATAATATATCTAGGCATGTTAGGAATTGCATCAGTTACCTCTTGACATGTTTACAGTCTGACTGTTTCCATACGGCAAGAAAAACGTTTAGAAGTGTGCACTTACTTGTAATTTGTTAAAACACTTTTGTTGACAATAACAATGAGAACCGATGTGGCAGCATAGAAGCATGCAGACAGAAGCTTACGGATTTGACTTACTTCTAAACTTTCATCCATTATTAACTCTACCACCTACTACAAATGTACAACATAGATGTATAACAACATTTGCCATGAATTACACACATTAAAACACTACAGAAACAATATATATACGATCTAGTTCATTATGTGAAAAAATCGGACATAATTAATAAGTTAAATAACAAATATGTTAAATAAGTTAATAATATTGGTGCAGTTAAAAGTTGATGTAATAATGTAAACAATACCAATTAGGCAGTTATTAAGCACTTGTGTTAAAAATCACAATATGTAGCGAATATTGTTATTAGGTCTAAGAATAAAGTTCTGATAATGAATAAATCAATTGTACATGATGAATATCATGGCATGCACCATTACTTACATTGATATTAAAATATAAACTAAAACTTTGCCTCTTTTTTAACACATGTTATCCACCTTCAATGAATGTCACATTGTCACCCCAATATTAAAGTTTGTATCTCTATTAGTTGACGATGACATCTATGTATTTGTTTTTAATTACATTCGGTTAACAGTCAAAATCAGGAAACAAGAAGCAGTTACATATTTAAATTACAACAATTGTGCATTATGAGAGAGTAAAGTGTCATGTTTATCAATAATTTAATTTAAAAAATCATCTTTAGTCACTGCGGCTTTATCATAATGTTTTGGCTGTAAAAAAAACCGGTGTCTAGATTTGCTTCCTAGTTTGATACATATTTTTTACAAAAATGTGATAAAACAAAAATAATGTATAAAAAGTATTTTAAAAAAAATACAAAATTGTTGTAAAGCTACTCTAAGTGACTGCAGTTAAATCGTTAATTTCCATAAACTAATGACTTCTGAGCAAAATTACTCATGAACACTTATTTACAAGTATTTCTGTGACATCCAATATCAAACATCTACAAACACACGATGTTAAACAATAAGTGAATCAGACAATTTGTTTCTCCAAATACTTGTAGGTCGGATTTTCGTAGCCATTGTGCTGCATCTGCAGTAGTTGCTTCTCATCTTGGGTTAGATCGTCGACATTCTCATTGATCCGCACAACATTAGGGGTGGATCTGCGGTTCCGGAAAATCATAGAAACCACAGCAATAACAAGAACAACCCCCCCGATTGCCATAGCTGCCCATTTCAGCATCGCATATTCACTGTAACCTGCACTTTTTGTGATTTTTACCTGGGGGAGGGCTGCAGGTTGGAAATACTCATCTGTGACTATATTGATATCTTCTTCTTCTTGTTCTTCGTTGTTGAAAGTTTGCTGCATTGGTTGAATGCCTGTTAAAACATCAGTCAAATTCATTGTGTCCAAGCCTCCATAATTTTCGAACATTTCGTTTTCTTCTGTGTTTATCATTGGGACATCCAATTGAGAGGAATCAGAATAATCCATTGATTTGCGCTGCTTATGAGTAGTATCACCAGATACCGAAAGCACAGGCCCAACCCCCGGAAAAACGGGAATAGATAACATTGGGTCCAAAGAATCAAGGGCTGGCACACATATTTTCTGGCAATCTGATAATGATTGAAAGTTGTTTTCATTTCCTCCACACCCGCCATAAATAAATTGGGTGCATTTGTGAAGTGCTGTGTCGTAATACCAAGCTGTGAATGCTGCACGGCACATGCCAACTACTTTCGGTTGTTTGCAACGATTTGGAACATTTGCTTCATACAACTGAGTGTCAAGGATGCTGGGATTATTCTGCTTCGAAGTCGGTTTCTTTGGGGTTTCTTGCACACAACGCCATGGTCGGACATAGTGGGGGTGACCTTTGCAGGTGGGACCTTTATGAGACAGTAAACACCAAGGACCAACCTTAGTTGCCTCATCAACTTGGTTCACACTACTTATACTTAGAGAAGGATAAATCTTCTTGCAGTATGCCAAGATATCAGATGGATCATCCAAACAATTTGAATTTCCTTTAGGGTCAGTCACCCACTCCACACCTTCCAGCTGTTTGTGCAGTATGTTCTTCCCACACAGCATGGCAATTGCCGGTCCATCTTCTTCAGCAACTGATGTCTGGCAGATCATTATCAATACAAGCACTAACATACTAACAATATTACTAAACATTTCTTTCTTTCGTTTAATCTGCAAATATTAAACACTGTATTAGATTAAAATAAAAGGCAACGCAGCTTGTTTACTTCGTTCAACAGCAGAAAATATTATATTTATCAACATAACAACTTTTGGTGGCCAGAGATGACTGTCATTGTATATCTGCCACCTTGTCAAAGTTTAAAATCTCATCTAAGTTAACAATTCTTTTAATATCATTTGTTTCATATTATGAAAATAAACAAAGTATTGGCCCGTATGGAAAGTACGTCAATTTTCGCCGAGATCTCGAGTGTGCACGCGCCAAATATTTAAGTGAGCAGTGTGCAAACGTCCAAGAATGCACACTTCAAGTGTGCACAAAATCTCCTTTTCATAACTGTTTTACCAAAATCTTAAAAAACATAATATTCTATCCTCAATCTTTCCGTGTCCGTCAGCTAACATATCTATCTACATAACTAAAAATGTACAGAAAGTAAATTACCCGAGGTTCAGAGGTAGGTTTACAAGTTTATTGGAAATTATACGATGTTTATACTGCTAGCTCACGAGCGTGTGTGAAATTACCCAAGTGTACAAAAGACGCAGGGAAAAAAAACTCGAGTGTGCAGCTGCCGTACTTTCCATACTGGAGTATTGGCATTGTAGTGAATAAAAGCACAAACCATCACAGTTATTGATAAATTTTTAATATTCCACACTTCACGTTCTGAAATAATATGATATACTTCTGACAAAAAGAGCCAATATATGACAAAAAATATCATCATTAAAAATTTCTTTGTGCTTATGTGGCTTTTCATTATTTTAAGACAAGGGCTTATTTCAATATATATTATAGATTGGTGTACATTTTTGTTATCTTGTGCGTACAAACGTCCTATAGGATATATATACTATCCTAACTTAACTGGGCTACACTCTACTGACATCAACTAGGATATGAGCAAACAGATTTATAAAATGGGTTAAACTAAAACAGGAGGAACTTTTTATTCATAAAAAGGAAATCTGACCATTGCCAATGTGACACGCCGGTTGTATTATTTATTTACAGCGATTAACAAAAATATACCTAAAATATATTATCACTGAAAGTGGAGGAAAAAAATAACACTCTTACATTTTGGCAAAATATGACACTAGAATAATCATCGTCTCACGTTACACTACGGCAGCGTCAAACTGGTGCGGCAAAGGAGAAATAACAAAAACAAGGTAATAATAGAAAAAAATAAATCAACCAATGACAATTCAAGTAAACTACATAGAAATTAGGCGTCAGTGTTGTCACTTTTGACATTTTTACAACATTTTATATAATTCGAATAGGACCTATTTTAACAAACATAACTTGTTTAGCATGTTTTGTTAAAAGGTAGGCCTATATACTCTTGTTCTGTTGTTCAGATTCGTGGTGGTCTATGAATAGTGCTATATAACATGGGTAAATGTTTTAACCCGATTAAAACCGTTTTACTTCTATGCGCATTAACGAACATGTTTCCGAGTTACCAAATCAATTTCTTTATCTGAGCGTGTTCAGTTAAAAATTAGTTCAAAAGTGAAAAGTAACAATTTGAAATTCGTTTTTGACGATTTCAGACGACAAAACACTTCTGCCAGGTGTTTGATGAAAAATATACTTGGATAGGATAGGATACGAAATTTATGTTCATTCCCGTTAATGGGAACACAAAGGCGGTTAACACATGGCAATCGTCAGATCACCTCGCGCCACCGTCGGGTTACCGTAGCTATTGCAGTGTGTTGTTTATGATGAACACAATCCTTCAATTTGGTATAAAACCCATTAATCTGCTGTGTTCATGCATTTTCCGTTAAGTGCCTTGCTCAAGGACACAACCTTCCGACCAGCTGGCGACCAGTTTTGAACCGACCAGTTTGAAGAGTCAATTAATATTTTATGATTCTAGGAAATTCCACCGAGGTAAACTCCTAAATTTTTAACATATGTGGATCATTTTAGCTACTACACCTGAATGTTTATTCTAATAACTTCTTGTTGGTGATTTCAGACGAATAAGACACCCCTGCCAAAGCGTTTGAGAAAAAATCGGAGTAAAAAAGATGTGTCCTTTTTTCAAACGAGACCCATAATTACCCAGATTTTCCCTGGAAATCTACAAAATTATAAAATACATAGGTAATTATAATCTACTATTATCACGTGTGTAATGTAATAGAGAACTTACATACAAAATAATCCTTTTGGCCCTTAATAATCTTGGACCCTTTCCGAGTGATCTTCAAAACTTAATCTCACCAAAACCAGCAATCATATAGTATAATTTCCTGCTAAAAGTTGCAAGACGAACAAAATATGTAATCGCTATACCTCGTCTTTAACCTTTAGTAAATCTTAAGAAATGAACCCTACTCGAATCGCTTAAAAGTCAGTTAAGAATTAAAATATAAAAAAGTACGTAAGAAAAGATAAAGTTAGTTTTAACAGTTAAAACTGTTAGTAGAACCCAGTGGCTTGATGGGTTAAACAAATTGAAGGAACGTCTCAACCATACACATTACACTACAATATCTCGGTCGGGCGCGGTAATCTCGCGATTTCCGTGTGTTAAAGTTAACGCGGCTTGCGTTTTCACATTAACGGAAATAAACAAGAATTTACTCCCTTATCCGATATGTACATATCCTTACCATTCAAGCAAAAAGTAAGGACACACAGTGCACCGTCCTCCCTTTAAACGAACGATTGTGTATTCCCGGACCTTGAATCGTGTTATCGGTCGATGGCTTTGTAATTGTCATTACTTACACTTCGTCATTACGTTTATTTGTAAGTCATATTTGTCCGCTTGCTTATATAGATTATGGTCTGGTGGTTTAATGCGTCGCCTTTAGCCGAATGGTTGCAGGTTCAAAACTAGTGGCTAGCTAGTCGGTTGTGTCTTTGGGCAAGGCACTTAACGAACATGGCCTGAATCCAGCGAATTTATAGGTTCTTCTGAATTAAAAAAAAACGTGTAAATTATACACAACACACTGCAATAGCCCCGGTAACCGACGGTGGGTGGGAGGTGATCTGACGATTGCCCGTGTGTTAAACCCCTTGGTTTTCTTATTCATGGGGATAAACATTAGTATCCTATCCTACCCCCTACTTAATCATTCAATATCACGCGATTTGCATGGTAAAATTAAACCAATAAAATACGCAATCGCTCTTTCTCTCTATGATGTTGAACTTATTTAACAGATAATTTTATATCACGATGAATGGAACTTTTTAATATACCGTACAATACAAAACAGCCAAAGCGTTGCGACAGTGTGTTACTTACAGACACTACTTGTATCATGCACATTGGTTGTATAAAACGTTTTCTTGTAATCTGAAAGTTAAATTGGTGCATAATATATGAAGCTGGATCATAGTCTAAGCAAAAAAACATAAAAGACGTTTCGGCAAGTGCTTATAACATTTTTAAACAATAAGCTAGGTTTGACAAATTACTGTTTTAAACAGTGGTGTCTCTTATTAAGATAACCATTACTACTTTGACTTTAATTACATCATTTTAAAGACTTGAAAAATTATTGGATAATTTTCCAGCACTAAGTCTATTAAATATTATTACCAAAAAATGTATAAAGATAACTGTTGACAAAATTGTTAAAAAAGTACCGGTAGGGAATCTAGTTTTATCTTAGTGATGCAGTTAAAAAGCAAAACACTTGAGAGTGACAGCCAATATTGAAAATGTACAGACACACGATGTTAAACATAACGTGAATCAGGCATTTTGTTTCTATTGATCCTCATGCATTTGGCGTTCGTGGCGATTAAGTTCCATTTCCAATAAACGCCGATCGTTGTAGGTTAAATCCTCGACACTTTCATTAACCAGTTCCACATGGGGGGTCGAGTTGCGTTTTCGTAAAATCCAAACAATCACAGTAATCACAAGAGAAGTCACACCAATTGCCACAGCTACCCATTTTAACGTAAGATATGAGTTATAACTAGAACTTAACTTGACTTTAACTTTAGGAGGTTGGAGATCAGCAGCGATTTGTGGATCATATGGAAGAAGTTTTTTGTAATCTATCTCCTTCGGTTCCAAGGCTCCAAATAAGTCGGCATATTCTGCCATTGTTTCATCATCCTCATGTTGCTGCACACAATGCCACGGTTGAACAAAGTGAGAGTGACCTTTGCAAGTGGGACCTTTGTGAGACAACAAACACCATGGACCAACTTTAGTGGCTCCATCAAATCTTTCTACTCGACTTATGTTTAATGATGGATAAATCTTCTTGCAGTATGCCAAGATATCAGATGGATCATCCAAACAATTAGAATTCCCTTCATGGTCAGTCACCCACTCCACACCTCCCAGCTGTTTGTGCAGTATGTTCTTCCCGCACAGCATGGCAATTGCCGGTCCATCTTCATCAGCAACTGATGCCTGGCAGATCATCAGCATTACGAGCATTAACATACCAACATTATTACTAAACATTTTTACCATTTCCTTCCTGCCTTGAACTAAATATGAAACGCTGTGGTAAAAAATAGGTACACCTGTTTAAAGGGGAACTGAAGTCAATTTTAAGAGTATCTTAATAAATCGGAAAAAAATACGCCTGATTTCAAAAATCAAATCAGTTTCTTCCAAAATTTTTTGGTTAAAGAGTTATGAGCAAATATGTGTTTTATTTTATGTTAGGGGATTTCCCGTATTACGTCACTGACGTTGTTGAGATTTCGTGCCTATATGCATTGTATACAATCATGTGTCAGTTTAGAGGTAAATTAGTAACAGAAGCGCCTGCAGGAGCGTTGTATTTTCGTTTTTATTATGGAGACTTAGCATAACACTTGTTATATAGTCTTACTGAACCAATGTACATGGTGACAGCTTACTTTAAGCGCGGTCATTAAGGCCTGCACGGTCCTGGACTTAAGCTGAATGCTGAGGTATACAGGTCTCGTATTTAAATGACTTTAGAATAATAAGTCTTAGCAATTTATATCATAAATAATAAAAGGTGAAAACAGAACAAGAAAACTATAATAGAATGCATTAAACTGTAACTGCCAGCAATTTATAGAAATAAACCAGCCATTAGGAAAAGGCTGAGACTATGCGGTGGAGAAAAGCCTATTTCTTTCATGGTTTACCTTGGTTGTTTGTATAATGTTTTGCTGTTGTGTATGTGGTGCATTTAATGGTCTGCTGTTATTAAAACTGAGCATTAGCCTACTGGTTGAGTATACCACTTATTGCAAAAACCAGTTAATCCACAGTTGAGTAGCTGATGTGTTGTGTAGTCTGACAATAAGTACACAGCAAGCACTCAGATAAGTAAGTGAAGAATATATATAATAGATCTTTACTTAACTACCCAAATAAGTTAATAAGAATATACCACATTTCTAATTTAGTTCTTTTTATTAGATATTGTAAAATGCCTAAAGTTAAGCCACTGAGAAGGAAGAAAGAGTGATTGGAGTATATTGTTTTGCTCCAGGATGTACAAATTCCTATTACAGCACACGAAATTCCAATCCACCTGTGCTCTTCCATCGATTTCCTCACAACGACAAAAAACGGTTGAAGCAATGGATACAACAATGCAAGCGTTCTAAACTACCTGGAAAAAGAACCGCAGTGTGTAGTGCACATATTTGTGACAAGGATTATCATAGTAAAATTGTATTTGACTCCAATGGAGTAGCCAAGATGATGAAAACAAACCACTTGGTGAAAAATACAGTTCCAACAATTTTAAATTTTTCTGATTATGATTTTAAACATAGTGATCAACCCAGTACATCAAGTGCAACTTCAAGAACTTCTTTATCCAAGCAGATAATTGAAAAATAAGGGCTTTTAGTAATGCAAGTCCAGTCTGGCATTATTTTGTGCACAAATGCATGTACATTCATGCAGCATAAACATTCTTGCGGGTGTGTCCATAAGAATACAGTTTTTGCAACGGCACCAAGTCATGTCAATAGGTTAATGTTTCTAAATAAACATTTTCTTCTATGGGGCTTGCATCTTCAATAGATACTTTTAGACGTTTTCCTTGGTTCAAACGCACATGACTAAATTTGTGTTGTTTTATTGTGTACAATAAAACTTCTTTCATCCATGCAAGAATGCTGAAAACTGTCATCCATTTTAGTGTTACAACATTAACTTAAATTTACTCTAGAAATGAAGAAAACAAAAGAAATTTGTTAAAACTTCTATGCATATGTATACCAAATCTCTCACACTCTCAGTTTGTAGCCTAGGGGTTGATAACAACATTGCTAGTCTACGTTGCAGATTATGGCTATATATTGAAAAGCAACAATCATGAAAGAAATAGGCTGTTCCCACCGCATAGTCTGATCATTGATTGATGGCTGGTTTATTTCTATATATTGCTGGCAGTTACAGTGTACTGCCTCCTGTTCTAGTTTTCTTGTTCTGTCTTCACTTCTATGATTTATGATATAAATTGCTAAGACTTATTATTCTAAAGTCATTTAAATACGAGAGCTGTATACCTCAGCATTCAGCTTAGGTCCAGGATCGTGCAGGCCTGAATGAGCGCGCTTAAGGTAAGCTGTCACGCGGGTACATTGGTTCAGTTATGCTATATGACAAGTGTTATGCTAAGTCTTCATAAAAAAACAAAAATACAACGCTCCTGCAGGCGCTTATGTTACTAATTCACCTCTAAACTGGCACATGATTGTATACAATGCATATAGGCACGAAATCTCAACAACGTCAGTGACGTAATACGGGAAATCCCCTAACATAAAATAAAATGCATATTTGCTCATAACTCTTTAACAAAACAATATTGGAAGAAACTGATTTGATTTTTGAAATCAGCGTATTTTTTTCCATTTATTAAGATATTCTTAAAATTGACTTCAGTTCCCCTTTAAAACAATAACTTCACAAACAGACAGCGGCAACATGAACTACATACCACTAAACTTGGTTAGTTTAATTAAGGGTTACAACACTAAATACACTAATGTAACAAAAAAGATTTATTAGAAAATTTAGGTTTGAGCAATCATGGTTGGATGTCTAAAAAATACACATTAAGTGTATTTGGCATATAGATGGTTTTGTGAGCTACATAATCGATATTGCTAATTTAAGAACCTGTTATACCAAACCATCACAATCAATTCGCATGCACAATTTTTGAATAAATCATTGTATGAATAAAATATTAAAGCTTAAAAATACAAAATTACTTGTTTGTAAAAAATAATTCGCCATTTGTAAAACCCATTTAGACCGTACGCTATCAAAATGCTTGATCCCCAGTGACTGGATCACGTTTGTTATATTAAATACATAGTGTATGTGATTTCTGCAGGCAGTCAGAAGTTACAGTAATTGTTACCTAGGGAAACACCCTTACTAATCCAAACTTGTTACTTATTTTCTGTAAAAAAATACTTAAAACAAAAACGAACATCTAACAACTTCAAAGACAATTATGCATTTGGTCTGGTTTAGAAAAGCATTATTTTTATTTGTCTTCAGACATCTAGGGAAATCCCCAATTGTGATTCACCACAAATTTGCCAATGCATATTTAATACATATTTTGTAACAATAAACCTGATTTCTGCTATACAATAATCTGAGACACAATTAGGACTTTTATATAAGTGTTCTTAGGCAAAACACACATGGGGTTGAACAGAAACTTTAGAAAGGTCTCGGTTATCTAACATTTCATCCATTGCCTGTATAGCAATGCCACTTAAGGTTTTAAATAGGCCTAAAGAAACTAACACTTTTCCCTTATGATAAACTTTAGAAAATTTTCCACTTACGCGACGCGTTAACCCAAGTTATTTAAGAAAAAGGCGGTTATTCTCTTTCAATACTATAACCATCGCTAGTCGCGCGTTCGCACAAGTCACAAGACGATAAGATTCATAAACTTGTTTTTCACTCTCTCAGGGGTGGGCAACTATGCAGCTAAAGGGAGGACTAAACACCCCCAATAGTGTCTTGATCTACATATTTTTCAAACAAACAAAACGAACTTATTGACTGTGCTTACATTTTATTTTCACTGGCTTTCGATTGCAGAATTTCACGTACAGTGAACAATTATAGCCTGAACAAATACATTGTGGTTAAACATTACAAATTTTGAATAAACTATTATCGAACCTCAAACTTACTCACTAGTATAAAACTCAACTGTTGCCGCCGAAGAGCAACAGGGAGGGAAATAAGAAAATGGAGAAGGAGTGAAACTGTTTACTATAAATATAAACTGGTTACTCAAAATTAAAACCCTGCTCCCAATACAAATTACATCTCCATAACTACGTAACCTAAACCGTAGCAGTAACCCTAATTCCACAATCTTCACTTAAGTGTGCAGTTTCCTTTGTTTCTCTTTCCCCCTTTTTCTCATTTAAGCATCCCCTGCGATCGATGGGTATAAAGAATCAAACAAAGAAAGCTCTCGAAAGACTGTTTGTTGGGAGAAAGGGTGCTAAAAGGTGACGCTATATAATATATATATTCTACCAACGAGATGGTAAACTGCGACTAATAATCAGATCAATAAAAATTGCGACATCTAACGTCATTAAAAACAAATACACTGTGAGAAACGTATGAGCCATTTTCTTGTGTTAGATGTTAAATAAATCGAATAGAAACAATTTAATACCATAAACTCATAAAACACATCATCATTTTACTCTATAATGAAATGCATAACAGTTTGTGTCGTGTATAGAATAAGACCCCAAAATAACCCCACCAATAGGTCATTGACACAAAATTTGTTGCAATTGATGCGAGACGTCTGTTTCTACATAGTATTGCAACCTGAAAAAGTCAGGTCTTCGCGTTTTAGCCGATCCATCGCAGACCAGGTAGCAGTAAACAGTGGGTACAGATAGGTCGTTTTATCAGAAGGCATTCCAAATTTTGTTGCGCAATTTAATAAAACAAAACAGTTTCCCGTTTAGGGTGTTCTTAAGAGGAGCCCATTTTAAGACAGTTACCTCTTAGTTAACAAACCAAACATGTTTGCCAACTTTAGTTACTTATGGGAAAACGGGACATATATTATTGACCGTTTTTTTCTCTCTCTTTTTCGTCAAAGGCTTGACAGGCATGGCATTTGGACCCACATATACCCAAAGGAATAATTGGGTCGTTAGGAAACATTGTCATTTGTTAGACAACATGGTCTATATGTACATAAACTAAAATTGTGTGTGTTAATCCCGGGAAATTCCCTTGGGGTGTAAAATAAATAAAACGGTATTTTTTTCTTAAAAATTTGCTTTTTTGGCCATGGCGTTTAATAGAAACCAAAATTTTGGGTGATGAATCCAAGGAAATAACCCTGGGACGTTAAAAACCAAAATTGTATTTTTTTTAATTTCGATATTTTAAGCATAGCATATTATTTAGATTTGGTGGAATGCAAAAACAAAAAATGGGCAAGAAATCTACCAGAAGAAATATTGGAATCGAAATAAAAATTTATTATTTGTTGGAGAACATAGTATAGATAAGCAGGAGTAAAATTGTGGGTGATAAATCTAAGGGAATTCCCCTGGAACGTTAAAAACCAAAACGCTATTTTTTTCTGAAAAATAGTCTTTTTTTGGGCATAGCGCTTGAATGGCTGCTCCAATTTTGATCAGATTTGGTGAAATGTTAGACCATTAGACACTCTGTGCCAATTAAAATAAAGAAAATATTTACTTAGGGTAATTCCCTTAAAAACGAAGATATGTTCCTGAGTTATGATTGTGACAGGCATGCAATATTGCACTGACAACTCCAACAAGGAGTCGACAAATCAGATTAAACTTTAAGAAGTGTTATATAACATGACCCACACATGTAAAAACGGAAACTTATCCACTAAACCCAGGGGAAATTCTCTGAATCCATGAACAACTAAATCCGGCTGTTTTGGGAATTTAGTTGCATTTTACTATACAGCGCTTGAAAACAAGCTTTAATTTAAAACATTTGTGGTGAAATATTCGTAAATTTAAGACATTTATTCTTTGTTTAACTACACATGAAAAAGAAGTTTGGTTGGGTAACTATAGGACCGATGCGTTTAAGCTTGCTGTAAGATATCTCGACCCATTAATGTTTTATTGATGTCTATGATAAATCATAAATTGCATCACAACCAAATTACGTCACAATGGGAGTTTGTGTTACAATATCTATACCCGACCGCGTGTTAGAAAATGCTTCCTTTTTGATTTAGTCACCGTACAGTCTGCAGCACAGTAATTTATCTAATACCGTGTATTTTCCGTTCCGGTTCTAAAGCCAAAGTTTGGTGAGTGTAATTGTTTACTATTTCATACGTACACCCGTCAATTATTGATTTTGGTCTCTTTATTTTTAATTTACAGAAAACCGTATCATCCCTCCGTATCATCCCCACTGCGTATCATCTCTGTCCATATCGTCCCTGTATCACCCCCATATCGTCCCTGCACCCCTCCGTTCCGCATCTGTACCCGTTTGAACTCTGATCGCAAATTATAATTCGAGGAAACAAACTGTCTGTTCTTTTATTCGATACGAGTTATTTTCAAACCAAAGCAACCCCGTTACTTCACCCGCGGAAGTAACATCGTTTTCAAACTGAGCAAACTGATCCAACCCACCGTAACCGTACCTCTCGACCATGGACAACCAACCCAGAACACCGCGTAGAACAATGGCTGGACAACATTGCAAGAAGCCAAGCAGTCAGACACACCAGCACCACCTAATTCAACCGCATCACACAGTGACAAACACGAGTCAGTAAGCGTTGTAAGCACTACAAGCTCGATGCGCAGCTTTAAGCTAAAAGATAGCAAGGTTAAGCTTGAACTTGCTAGGCTTGCGCGACAACAAGACTTAGAGAGAAAAGAAGAAAGCAAGCTGCTCGCTGAAACAGAGGAACATAAAAGAAAACTGCTCGCTGAAACAGAGGAACGTAAAAAGAAAACTGCTCGCTGAAACAGAGGAACATAAAAGAAAACTTGCTGAAAGAGAGAGAAAATTACAAGAGGAACTCGCCGACCGTGAATCCCGGCGAAAACTAGAATTGGCTGAAGCTGAAGCTAGGGCATGGGAGGAAGCATCCATTCCTGAGGCCAGACACAATGAAGTTCAAACCCGCCAATATGCTGGCT
>CH001686.1:72841-130511 GCA_000149265.1 Ciona savignyi | reverse complement strand
CATACAAACGCTTTGCTTTCAAAACTGAACCAGTTACATAGATCTACCTAGTATTACCAGACAAGTTAATTTTAAACTAAATCCAAATGATTCTCTTACACACTATCAACCGGAAAGCATGGATACTGAATAAAAATGAAAGTCTAACTAAATCCACACCGCTAAGATTATTAAAGCTGGCTACCTTACCAAAACATACAATATAACAACTTGGCTGTAAGGCTGTTATGCAAAAAACTGAAAAAGTATCTATTTTATCTCATTAAACATGAGATATATAGGCAACATTGCATTAATCTCCAGTTCATAACATTCCGCTTTTTTCTAAATTTAACTCCACTATGCTCCACCTAGCAATAGAAATAGTAAATAATACTTTTGTTTATTTTAGTTTTTTATTTCCACGATAAAACACCAAACAGGACCTTTGGTAAAAAACGGCAAAATGACAGTCGTAAAAACAAGTCTATAACTATAATCCAATCAATTTCTTTCATTTAGGTATATTTAGACCTGGCCGAAAACCTTGTGCGTGACATTTATCGGTTTTAAGATGCAGAAGAAATTAAGAAGTGCATTTTGTATGTGTAAGATATCTCGACCCATTAATGTTTTATTGATGTCTATGATAAATCATAAATTGCATCACAACCAAATTACGTCACAATGGGAGTTTGTGTTACAATATCTATACCCGACCGCGTGTTAGAAAATGCTCCCTTTTTGATTTAGTCACCGTACAGTCTGCAGCACAGTAATTTATCTGATACCGTGTATTTTCCGTTCCGGTTCTAAAGCCAAAGTTTGGTGAGTGTAATTGTTTACTATTTCATACGTACACCCGTCAATTATTGATTTTGGTCCCTTTATTTTTAATTTTCGTATCATCCACGTATCATCCACGTATCATCCACGTATCATCCACGTATCATCCCTCCGTATCATCCCTCCGTATCATCCCTCCGTATCATCCCCACTGCGTAACATCTCCGTCCATATCGTCCCTGTCCCCTCCGTTCCGCATCTGTAACCGTTTGAACTCTGATCGCCAATTATAATTGCCAGGACACAAACTGTCTGTTCTTTTATTCGATACGAGTTATTTTCAAACCAAAGCAACCCCGTTACTTCACCCGCGGAAGTAACATCGTTTTCAAACTGAGCAAACTGATCCAACCCACCGTAACCGTACCTCTCGACCATGGACAACCAACCAGAACACCGCGTAGAACAATGGCTGGACAACATTGAAGAAGCCAAGCAGTCAGACACACCAGCACCACCTAATTCAACCGCATCACACAGTGACAAACACGAGTCAGTAAGCGTTGTAAGCACTACAAGCTCGATGCGCAGCTTTAAGCTAAAAGATAGCAAGGTTAAGCTTGAACTTGCTAGGCTTGCGCGACAACAAGACTTAGAGAGAAAAGAAGAAAGCAAGCTGCTCGCTGAAACAGAGGAACATAAAAGAAAACTGCTCGCTGAAACAGAGGAACGTAAAAGAAAACTGCTCGCTGAAACAGAGGAACATAAAAGAAAACTTGCTGAAAGAGAGAGAAAATTACAAGAGGAACTCGCCGACCGTGAATCCCGGCGAAAACTAGAATTGGCTGAAGCTGAAGCTAGGGCATGGGAGGAAGCATCCATTCCTGAGGCCAGACACAATGAAGTTCAAACCCGCCAATATGCTGGCTCAACGACACCGCTTCTAGAGCAGACTACATCCACTGAACAATCACGCAACGAGATAACACCGACCGCAGCGCAGCCACCACAACGTTCTACTCTGTACGCCCCGCCCGTTGTGCGCCCGAAGGACAGCGCTCTGTCACATCTTCCCTTAACCGAACGTCATTTGCCACCGTTTCCGTCCGACATCCGGGTGAACGACGAAAGAGAACACGTGACAACACAGCATCAGAACCGACCGTCCCGATATGCTGATCGCTCCCCAATGCGCAATCAACAACGACGTACACAGCTATCACCGACTCGTATCCGACGAGATTCACCACTCCGTCACGTAAATCACCAAGAGGTAGGTGAACGCTTTCTACCCAAACCAATTGTACAAAAATTTAATGGAGATCCGATGGACTACTGGTCCTTCGTCAACCGATACCAGCTACATATTGCCGACAAAGTAGACTCATACGACCTAAAATTAGTATACCTACTCCAACATTGCACAGAGCCCGTCTGTGAGAAAATTAAGCATAACTCCGTAGATAATTACGAAAATGATGGCTACGAAACGGCCATGCAAGAATTATTCGAAAGATATGGTCAACCCCATATAATAGCACGACGGTGCGAGAGCTTGTTGCAGGAATTCCCGAGGGTGCCCGCAGATGACCCCGAAGCGCTGGAGAAATTGGCCGTTCTGCTCCGAAACTGCTGCGCGTCCCTGTGAAAAGACAAGGGTAAAATCGACGGTAGACTCTGTTGGCTTCATATCGACGCTGGTCAACAAGCTGCCATTGGAACTGAGAAAGAAATGGATATCCAAGTCGCTGAGTATACAGGACAAAACAGGTGCGGTAGCTGTTTTTAAAGACTTTGCTAACTTCGTTAGAGAACAGAGTCGCGAAGCTAACTCTGTGTATGGAAAGTGTTTACTGCTAAAGTCCACAAACCCTGTAGTAACTACCGCACGAAAACCGAAAGTGTCGGCTTATAACGTGAACGTGACTGCCGAATTTCCCACTGCTGCCGCTCCCACTCCGAAACCGTCCGGGCTGCAGTGCCCTGTCTGCAAGAAACCACATTTGATTGGCGCCTGCCGCGACTTCAAGGATAAATCGTACGAGCAACGTAAGCGCGTAACCCGGGAATGCGGCCTATGCTTTAAATGCCTAAAGGCAGGCCATTCCGTGCGAGAATGCCCACATAAAATCAAATGCAGTGTAGAAAGGTTGCACCCGGCAACTTCCACCACACCCTTGCTCCATGACCCGAGATGGATCATCAGACCCGCAGACCGAATTGAAAGCAACACGGCCGTTAAAGCATGCATGCACTCGCTTAGCGCTAAGAAAAACACCGTGGTACCGACTTCCGCATATTTAGACATTGTCCCCGTACGCGTTAGAAGCGGAGGCAAAGAGACGAGAGTGTACGCTCTTCTCGATTCCGGAGCGAACCGCACATTCTGTGACCGTCGACTGGCCGATCAGTTACAAGCTACGCCGACTGGTCGCGCCGCGAACTTTGACCTGTGTACAATGACTACTTCCGAACCGATCAATGTTAAAACGACTTCCGTCTCGTTAACTGTTCTTCCGCTTGCTGGCGGCGAAGAGCTTAACCTGCCCGACGTTGCGCTCATTAAGGAAATTCCCGCTACACCGAGCAAGATTCCAGAGCCCAATAAACTAAACCGATATAAGTACCTTCGTGGAGTGGACCTGCCACAAATTCCCGATGGTGAAGTGATGCTGTTGATCGGCAACGACAACGCAATGGCACACCGGTGCCTGGAAAGTCGCTTCGCACCAAATCCACGCGAGACGCCTGACGCTATCCGGACCCCCCTAGGCTGGCTGTTAAAAGGACCGTCGCTGGACAGCTTGCCGAACGAAGAGGGTGCAGCCGGATTCTTACTTCAAGCCACAGCGGGCTCAGGAAGTGACGAGGCGATAAAGGACTTACTCATCAATGACGTTGGTGATGTGTTCCCCTCCTTCGATACTGCTGCAACCGACGACGTTGAAACATTGATGTGCTGGCTTCGAAGCCACAAGGAGGCGTCGGAGTTTGGCATGAAGTACTCAAAAGAAGACGTCATGGCTTACGATATAATGACGCGCCGAATTGAAAGAGTTGAAGGCCACTACCAACTTCCGCTGCCATGGAAAGACGACAGCACCGTTTTACCGGATAGCCTGCCAATGGCAAGGAGCAGACTATCAAGTTTGAAGAAGCGACTGGCGAGAGATGTCGATTTTTCCGTAAAGTATACGAAATACATGACGATGATGTTGGACAATGGGTACGCAGAAGTAGTGCCAGAGGACGAAGTGAATACTACCAACAAGTTATGGTACCTCCCGCATCACCCTGTAATTAACCCAAAGAAACCAAGTAAGGTTCGTATCGTGTATGACTGTGCGGCGAAATGCGAAGGACAATCTATAAATGACAAGCTGATGAAGGGCCCTGATTTAGTGAACACGCTGGTAGGGGTGTTGATGAGATTCCGCAGAGAACGCGTGGCTATCGTATCCGACATAGAAGCAATGTTTCATCAAGTTCTGGTTGCCCAAAAGGATCGTGACGCTCTGAGATTCTTGTGGTGGCCAGGAGGCGACCTGACCAAATCACCCGTTCCGCACCGCATGAAAGTGCACCTGTTTGGCGCCCGCTCGTCACCGTGCTGCGCAACTTTCTGCCTGCGCGAAACTGCCAGAGAATTTGGCAAGTTTTTTCATCCACAAGTGGCCGAAGTTGTAAAGAATAACTTTTATGTGGACGACTGCCTCGTAACCGCCGTTGATGATCAAGCCGGCATCCAACTGGGTGAAGGATTTACGTAATCTACTTTCAATGGGTGGCTTTAAACTGACGAAGTGGCTATCCACTAGTGTCGCTGTGATGGAATCCGTTCCGGCCGATGATCGAGCAAAGGTGATTCAAGATATTCCGCTAGGAGGAGAGGTACATGAACGTGTTCTGGGAATCAATTGGTGTGTCCAAGACGACGAGTTCAGATTCGACATTACTATCCCGACAAAACCGCTGACACGACGAGGTATGCTTTCCGTTACCAATTCACTTTTCGATCCATTAGGCTTTGTTGCCCCTGTTGTATTGGAGGCCCGACTTATTTACAGAGATCTCTGCTTGATGAAAACCGACTGGGACGAGGAGGTCACTGGCACCGAGCTCGAGCGATGGAAAGCTTGGTGCAACAGCCTTAATGAACTGACCCGCATTAGAATTCCTCGGTGCTTCAAACCACAAGTCCAGTCATCCGACCCCCCGGAGTACAGCTCCATGTATTTGCAGACGCATCTACCGCCGCCCGTGGTTGCGTATGCTACCTTAGAACTACCTTCGAGGATGACAACACGACATGTTCGTTCGTGATGGGAAAGTCTCTTCTCTGCGATTCTGGTAAGCACACAATTCCTAGATTGGAGCTCGAAGCTGCACTTGACGCAGTAAAATTATCGCGAACCGTGAAAAGGGAACTCGGACTGGACGATTGCCCGTGTATCTACTGGACGGACTCGACAATTGTTCTACAAAGCCTTTTCTCTGACTGCAAGAACTTTCCGGTTTTCTCTCGAAACCGCCTCTCTCAAATCGAAGCATACACAAGCGTGCACGACTGGAGACATGTTCCTACGAAACTGAACCCAGCTGATCAAGCGTCACGTGGAACGACGGCAGGGACCATGATGAAGACAGGAACGTGGCATTCCGGCCCTAAGTTCCTACACCGTCCCGCTAAAGACTGGCCTACTACGTTTTTACGGCCACAACCAACGGAGCAAATCTACCGAAGTTTTGACCTGCCAAAACCAGAATCTGTATTTCTGACAGCTACCAGCTGCTCACCCACGGACAAATTCATCCGTTATTTCTCGTCTCTACATCGATTGAAGATAAGCACGTCCTGGATTCTCCGTTTTTGTGCATACCTGAAGAACAAGGTAAAGAAGGACACCGCAAAAATTCCGACATCGCCGATTGACGCCGAGGAGCTTCGATCTGCTGAGAGCGCCCTCGTGCGGTACGTACAACGTCGGGAGTTCCCTGATTGGATGCGCATGCAATCGACCCGACGTCCGCCGTCTACGTCACCGATCTGCAAACTGAACCCTATTCTCAATGATGGCATTCTACGCGTTGGAGGTAGATTGGACAATGCACGTCTTGACTACAAAGCACGCCACCCTGCCATTATCCCCGATAACTGCCACCTTACTGACCTACTTATCGATCACTGCCACAGTGTTGATGCTGCACACTCTGGTATGAATTACACTTTAAACATTTTATTTCAGCGCTACTGGGTGCAAAATGCTAGAGTTGCAACCCGACGTATCCTGTCCCGATGCCTACTGTGCCAGCGAAGAGCTGCAAGGCCCGAAAGACAGATCATGGCTGATCTCCCGCCGTCAAGACTGCAAATTGACGAACCACCGTTCACTCATACAGGAGTGGACTTCTTCGGCCCGCTACTGACCAAGTTAAGGAGAAGTGAAGTAAAACGGTATGGGTGTCTGTTTACATGTATGACTACTCGCGCCATCCATCTAGAAGTCGCTACGGACTTGTCTACCGACGCGTTTATAAATGCCCTGCGACGTTTTACGGCCCGACGAGGTCCCGTCACTCACCTGTATTCCGACAATGGCACTAACTTCGTCGGTTGCGAGCGGATACTTCGAGAATGTATAGAAGAATGGAATCGCAATCAAGTTGGCGACTACCTGAGACAGAAAAATATAATCTGGAAATTTAACCCACCAGCTGCAAGCCACTTTGGTGGGGCTTGGGAACGATTGATCCGTTCCGTGAAATTTATTTTGCAGGCATTATTGCAGGGCAAGCCGCTCGATGATGACCTTCTACACACCCTGCTTGTTGAAGTGGAGGACATTGTCAATTCCAGACCGCTTACACAAGTACCGCTGGAGATCGGAGAAGACCTGCCGCTGACACCGAATCACCTTCTGAAAATCAACCCTACAATTACTCCGCCACCGACAGTGACACGTAGTACAGATTGCTACGCCCGACGACGCTACCGAGTTGTCCAGTATCTCGCTGACGAGTTCTGGAAACGCTGGATCCAAGAGTACCCTCGATCAATAATCTCTCGACAGAAATGGCACGAGCAAAAGGACAATGTTGCTGAAGGAGATGTTGTACTCCTTGTGGACAATTCCGCCCCTCGAGGACAATGGCCTCTAGGCCGCGTGAACAGCTTGTTTCATGACAAACATGGGATCGTTAGAAGCGTCGAAGTGAAGACTGCCGCTGGGTTAATGAAGCGGCCTATCGCAAAACTTTGCGTGATCGTGAGCGAGCGAGAGAGGAGCGCCCCATGACCTGGCACGGCGTTACGCCTTATTGTATATATTGTGTATATTTTTTTTGTTTTTAATTCTTCGTTAAAAATGTGCCTCGAATCTTTTCTTTGTGTAAAAAAATTGAAACTGCTTTGATGACGCATTTTTCCATTTTTGGCGGGGGAGGATGTAAGATATCTCGACCCATTAATGTTTTATTGATGTCTATGATAAATCATAAATTGCATCACAACCAAATTACGTCACAATGGGAGTTTGTGTTACAATATCTATACCCGACCGCGTGTTAGAAAATGCTTCCTTTTTGATTTAGTCACCGTACAGTCTGCAGCACAGTAATTTATCTAATACCGTGTATTTTCCGTTCCGGTTCTAAAGCCAAAGTTTGGTGAGTGTAATTGTTTACTATTTCATACGTACACCCGTCAATTATTGATTTTGGTCTCTTTATTTTTAATTTACAGAAAACCGTATCATCCCTCCGTATCATCCCCACTGCGTATCATCTCTGTCCATATCGTCCCTGTATCACCCCCATATCGTCCCTGCACCCCTCCGTTCCGCATCTGTACCCGTTTGAACTCTGATCGCAAATTATAATTCGAGGAAACAAACTGTCTGTTCTTTTATTCGATACGAGTTATTTTCAAACCAAAGCAACCCCGTTACTTCACCCGCGGAAGTAACACTTGCAGAAACAAACTACATGCTCGGTGTATGTATAAAAAACAAATTGTGGTTAGGGATCCTGTAGCATGAATATATGGCATATAACATGAGTTTTACAAATAGTGGTGGTTAAACAAGTGGTTGACACTCTCTAGTATTAGCAGAGTTTTCCTTGCGTGGTTCGCCACTGCATATCTTATCTAAGACCTGTAGGGAGTATTGTTTGGGTGCCAATAACTGGCACTAAATCTGGCCTGTAGTTCCCTAGCTAGCTATTGATACGCCAAAATGAGCGGTAAAATATATATTTATCTAAGCGTTAAGGCGTTAATCTTTTTTTAGCCTTAAAATGTAAACTATCGGCGTTAAAATTATTGTTTCAAAGATAAAGTTATTGCTTCAGCGTTAAGCATTATTGTTAATGATTAATTGACGTTTAAAGTTCAATTATTTTCTTACCAAAACTGGGACATGGTTGGCAAAGGTTAAGTTATTCGGACTTAAGGTTCCGGAAGAGAATAATAATGACGTCATATTGTATACATTACACATTAAGTTTTGCTAATTCACTACAGACCTTTAAAATTTTACCTTATTAGTTCATTTTATTTGTGTTTTTTATGGTGGCATTAAAGCAAACTAATCAGTGGTTAAAGTGCAAGTATGACAACACACCTTTCGCAAGTACTTTCGATTGCAGAAATTTAACTGCAGCACCTTTGGGCAATACGCCAAGTTATCCGGACATTCTTCTGGGGGGACTTCCGTTTCTGCGCATTTCGCATTACAAGATATATTTCTCTTCGGTTTCCTACTATAAAAACACGCGTTCGAGGCCCGGTTGGTCATAGGATCCACACACACCACGCGCCGTAGTTTCATCCCTTGTCCGCAAGTTCCGGAACACTGTAAAATAAAATTTTGTTAATAATTTTTTCTGAAAACTTTAACTACGTGAAGACAACCCACTAAAAACTCACCTGACTCCATTTGCCTGCAATCCAACGTGGTCGGCATGGTCTATTCAAACACCGAGCTCGAATGGACGGTTTTTGGTTGACATCGCATTCACTTTCTCACTCAAAACTGTCAAAAGTTTGAGACTTTATCTTTTTCTGCGACGGCGGCGACTAGAAGAACAATAAAATATTTTTTCGCTTCGCTCTCTCTCGTATTTTCGCAAAGCGCGCGAAAGGAAACGCTCAATTACCAATAGGTGTACCAGTACAAGTCAAAGTGATTTATTATGCAATTTACTTTTCCACAATTTTTATGTTGTGCTGTGATGTTTATTTTGATTTTTTACATTAAAAGCAGACTTGTTAAATTACAAGCGCAGACTTGCTAAATTTCAACAGACAAATGAAAAATAATGTGAAATGTTCCATTGCTTTAATTATTGCTTCTTTGTTAGCATTAGTAAGAACAGTTTGTTGTAACCATTTAACCTAAAAAATAATCTGCTGTTTATTAAAAAAATATATATATACAAATGCAACCGTTTCCGTTATCGGTTCCATTTCCACGGAATCCCGGTGTCATCTGTATCATCACTGCTAGACTTTTCTTGGGCACATTTTTGCCCAACCTATGTTTGTGAGACTTCTCGATTGGCAATTTTTTTCTTATTGTTCGCAGTCTGTTCTCTAAATATCCCGTAGCGCCACCACAATCGTAAAAAGGATCCTGGAAAAAATGCCTAATAGTCAAAAATAGGGCTGTATAAGGCTTTACTAGCGAATATAAATTAGGAGTTGCATGGTTTACCAATTTAGCCTTTATAAATAAGTTGTTTAGGTTATTTTAAGTTTATTTTTGCATTTTATTTGAACTACAATGTGAAAATACTTACATATCAGTTACATCCAGGAAAGTTAGACTTTAGAGAGAATATTCATTTTTATCCCCGTTAATGGGAAAACCAAGTGGTTTAACACACGGGCAATCTCCAGATCACCTCGCGGCTATCGTCGGGTTACCAAAGCTATTGCAGTGTGTTGTATATGATAGACACTTTTCTTTAATTTGGTAGAACCTATTAATCCGCTCGGTCAGGCAATGTCCGTAAAGTGCCATGCCCGAGGGCACAACAGACCAGATAGCCACCAGTTTCGCACCCGCAACCTTTCGATTGAAAGGTGACGCACTTAACCGCTAGACCAACCGGCCGGATAAAGTTTTGCATTGGCCGGAATCGAACCCGTGCCCCCGCTTGGCAGGCGAGGATTCTACCAATGAACCACCAAATGCTTAGTATTGCAACCTGGACATTTATTAAAGTCAGGTCTCTGCTTTTTAGTCGGTCTATCAGACCAGGAAGCAGTAAACACTGGGTCCATACCGGTCGTTATATCAGAAGACATTCAAAACTTTGCTGCGCAGTAGGATAAAACAAAACATTTCCCAGTGTAAAATTTATCGACCCATTATATATTTAATCTGTTTAAATGTCTCTTAGATGTCTATGTTTAACCGTCATAAATGTTGTACGCAATAACGGGTGATTGTGTTGAAACCGGCAATGTGTAGTTAAAAAAGAATATTTGTGTTAAATTTAGGAACATTTTACCACATTTGTTTTTCAATTAAAGCGTCTTGTCAAGCGCTATAGTGAAATGAAGCTAAATTCCTAAAACAGCCCGAATATAACTTCATGTTTAAGGGAATTACCCTAGGTAAATGTTTTTTTCTTTTAATTGGAAAAGAAAGGGAAAACGATCCAACATTCCACCAAATTTGAATGAAATTGGAGCAGTCGTTCAAGCGCTATGCCCCAAAAAAGCTATTTAAAAAAAATCCGTTTTTGGTTTTAACGTCCCAGGGGAATTCTCCGGGATTTATCACCCAAGATTTTTGTTTCTGCATATCTAGACCATGTTGTCTATCTAAGAAATGACAAAGTTTTTTTGCGATTCCATTACTCCTTTTGGTAGATGTCGAAACGACATGGCATGCCTGTTGCAACGTTTGACGTTATGGGAAACGATTAACGTTCAATTCTGAGCGCTTGGCTCGAATATTTTACTCCGATCCAACCCAAAGATCGAGTCAGCGCTCGTTTGAACGTTAGTTTGTTTATTGTCGAAACGTTGTCAATAAAACACACGAATAATTCAATGCACTTCACTCGTGAACGCTTAACTGAGAATCACGTCGAAATAACAGCACAACTCGGTTGCCGATGTACGAAGGAGTATGGACTCAAAAGTTTTAAGTAAAATTTCAGAGGGTTTTAAGTTTAGGTTGCAGATCCAAGCTTTAATTTTTAACTGTGAAAACATCTAAGACTTTCTATATGTCAGGATTCTATGTGACAGCTGTTTTTGTAAGGCCAGTTTGCATTGGAGAGATAGGGAAAAGAATACTTGGTTAAACGCCTCCTACTTACTACTTGTGGCTTGTTAAAGAATCAATTTAAGTATAATTAACAATGATTCTAAAAAAAATAATCAAAGGGTATTAATTAACACTGTGATTAACAATGAGGATTAACTAACAGCTAAATAGTTAACTGTGACAATACAATATATTGGCAGTCGTGCTTATTGTCTTGGGTCTCTTAGAAATTTCTCTGAAGCAATATACCTAAAATTAGCCAATGTAGATACACACCATGTTAGCTAACACCGCCAAAAGATTTAACTCGATTGGACTATTTCGTCCGTATAGTTTGAAGCCTAAATGTGACTGATCACCAGTTGAATTTAATTAATCGGTATTTCCCGGAAAAAAGTTAAAGGTAGTTTTGGGGCATACGCATCTGTTTGTTCGTATTACAATTCTATACTTTGTATGGGTCCCATTTGGAAAAATGGGACACATATTGTGTTTGTCCGTTTTTTTAGAAAAAAATAGCGTTTTGGTTTTTAACGTCCCAGGGGAATTCCCCTGCGTTTATTATCCAAAATTTTGGTTTCTGCTCATCTACCCCATGTTGACTAACAAATGACAAAGTCTCATTGCGATTCTATTTTTCCCTCTGGTAGTTGTCGGCAGGGCCGGTTTTAGGCCGATTTGACCGATTAGATCAAATTGGGCCCCGCACCTTGAAGGGGCCCCGCGGTAGCGGGGGTCTTTCTGTATTACGAGGTTTAAAATACTACTGAAACGTAAAATAAAAAGTGAAATAATATTCTTTCTCATAAAATCAATTTGTTATGCATCGTAACTACATCAAATTCATATTTCTGTGTCTGCCTGTTACGTCATAATGAATATGGTTGCTAAATAATTGTTTGTTTTACTTCCAAACATATATATATATATATATATACATATATTTGGAAGTAAAACAATATATCGTAAATAAGCATCCACATTACCTTTAATTTGTTTTATAGCAAGTATTAAATGTATATTTTTGTAATTTGTATGTACTGGAATGTATTTTATGATATATAAACACCCATAAATTTTGCTATGAAGAGTAGGGGCCCCGCCATCACATTTCTAATTGGGCCCCGCGGTTCCTAGCACCGGGCCTGGTTGTCGGGGCGACATGCCATGCCTGTCAAGCGTTTGACGAAAAAAAGAAGAAAAAAACGGACAAAAACAATATGTGTCCCAATTTTTCAAATGGGACCCATTATATCCAGATTCTGGGTCATATATTCGAATCTACGTCATTACCTTTAGTATTTGTTCGAAGCAAGTGGCAGAATAATTTGGGCGAAGCAGTTTAACAAATATCTGAACTCGCCAAAAACATTTTCTACGTGGATGGTTGTTTAACGTCTGCACTCAGCGAAAAAGAAGCTATCGACGCATAGAAATACCACGTCTACTGTTGCATAAAGGTGGATTCCGTTAGACGAAGTGGGTTTTAAAAAAACAGCGAGTACTGGATGAGATACCGAAAACTTGGTTTTAGAATAGAAAATGTTTGAGAAAATGAGAAATTGACGCTTCGATGTATATAAGCCGCCGTCAAGTTTTGTACGACTACCTGGGGTTTGTTGCCCATGTTGTGTTGGTCGTCAAGATTTTACAACAAGAAATAGTGAGGCAACAACTGACCGGCGATCATGAATTCCGGGATAGCAAAAACGAGTTTGGTTTCAACATTTACCAGAACTATATCGCATCGGTGTAATGTCAGAAACGGACGTTATACACTTTATATTATATTCCTTTATTTTATGCGAAACTATCTGGAATACAGTCAATAGGGTTTAATTGATGGTATGGCAAACAAGTGCTATAGACACTATCTTACACCTTCTATTAGATAAACTAAGAGTAATTAGTTACCCACGGAACCCGTTAATTTCTGCATGTAGAAATATATAACGTTCAGTCAAAAACACCGTTGCAAGCCCACCACATGCTGCTTCCAACCGAATTAACAATGGGGAATCATTGCTATTGTTTCTCAGCAAAATACTCACTCAAACACCATTATTAAGATGCCACCACTCGTCAGATCCATTCGCACAAAGAGATTAATTATCCCATTTATATACGCATGTATCCCATTAATATACGCACCCAAACCGAAATGAGTTACTTAAAAAGCATAGCAATTAAGTTAATGGGTGTATTTCCATTATTATTAGATGCAAAGATACAACCAACCCGTAAAACGGTCTGTGTTATATCGATAGTCGTTTTCCCGACACCATGTTACACCAGACTTATTCCACGCAGTAAATCACTTTGTATGCTCTGCTCAAGTGACATATTTGCTCCCGCAACCCGACCTTGCAATTTTGTACTTCTGACAACTGATTGATTTGTTGACATCAGTGGTAATTTTGGAACAAAGTCTAACTAAATCTGAACATTGATTTCTCTCTCTCTCTCTCTCTCTGGCGTATAACAGCTACGATTTAGCTGGCATCTCCATGGGTGCCTGTGGCGTTTTGAACGTGCTGGTTAGAATTTCTGCGTGCAAAGATAGCCTGAGAAATCAATGATTGAAAAAATATATTGATTTTTTAAGAAATTGTATTGTATCAAAATGTTTAAACGTCGCGTTTAACAGTAACCCTTGGTCCCATGAAATAAACCAATTTGCATCGGAAAAGTGCGATTGTAGGGGGGAACTTTAATTCAAAAAGTGGTCAAAGAACACCTTTGACATAACAAAGACACCAGCGGCAAGTTTGTCGAGTGCGTCATAAATATGCGATAACGTCAAAAAATAAATAAATATAAAAGTCTTATATATAATACTGATTAAAAGAAAGATTTATAATACTTCGCTAAAGAAACTTAGGTAGAATGGTAGAGATGCAAAGGGGGTCAATCCGCGCATCAGTGAAGGGCAAAAATACTGGACACATCGCGTCACCAATGTTTCGTGGCGTAATCAATGACATCATAGATGCTGTATTGCGAAGTCAAATGTCCCCGAGTTCAATCTTCGCGCCGTCAGAGCGGTTAGGGCCATTAACCACCGCACTCCACTCACAGTGAAATATATCATCAAGCCGCCCGAAACACCCAAACTTTGAAGGGTCACATAACGGGTATTGAGGTATAATCATCACCGCGCACCCCCCGACGAGCACGTATGACAACACAACTTTCGGAAGTACTTTCGATTGCAGAATTTTAACTGCAGCACCATTGGGCAATATGCCAAGTTAGGGTCATCCACACATTGTTCTTGTGAGACTTCCGCTTCTTCGCATTTCGCATTACAAGATATCGTTGTCTTCGGCTTCCTACTATAAAAACACGCGTTCGATGCACGATTGGTCATAGGATCCACACACACCACACGCCGTCGTTTCTGCCCATGTCCACAAGTTCCGGAACACTGTAAATTAAAATTTTGTTAATGTTTTTTCTTTTTCTAAATTTTGTTAATGTTTTTTTTCTTTTTAACGATGTTAAGACAACTCACTACGCAAACTAACCTGTCCCCATTTCCCCGCAATCCAACGTGGTCGACATGGTCTATTCATACACCGAGCTCGAATGGACGGTTTTTGGTTGACATCGCATTCACTTTCGCCATAAGTCTCCAGTCCGTCAGCAGATGCGCATGTCACTGATCTTCTCTTCCAACCCGAGCCACACGACGGATTGCACTGGTGAATAAAAGAGATTTTTATTGCTACCCGTACAGTCTTTCTTATGTAAGTTTGTCAGCTTTAAAACAATTTATTAGCGCGTCGCTCCACTTGCTGGACGGTTACGTATTGGAAACCTACATGTGACTTAATGGGCTAGGCACCAAACGGTCATTTCTGACGTGATGTTCTAACTATTGACTTCAAAAATACCAATTTCCAACTGCCGGCGATAACATGAGTTTATGCTCCTGCCATGCAAATATAACTTACCCGTGTCCAACTGCCAGTGTGCCATCTAGCCGGACAGGTATCATCATTGCACGATTGAGTGGATTGAGGTTTGCGGTCGGTGCAATATCTGTCATCCACTACTTCGTCCTCGGTGTGTGTGATGGCGCGCATGCAAACAACGGTCCTTGTGTGGTGTCCACCGCCACATGTGCGGCTGCAGTGTCCCCACGACCCGCTGATCCAACTGATGACAAACAAATCGGTAAATAACGTATAATCAATTGTAAATCGATAGAATACCCAGATTAAAACTTACCGTGGTGCACATGGCTCGACATTGCAAGATTGAATATGCTCGCTCGGCATAGTGGCTGGATTGCAATAACTGTGTTGCACCAGTGTATCATCATCAATACGCCGGCACTCGATTGGGCGACGCTGTGTGCCACCGGCACATGAGGCACTACAAGGCGTCCAATCCCCATGGGTCCAAAGAAAAGCTGACTCCTCTCCGCTTGTGCTTCCCTCCCTTGCGATTGGAACGTTGTATTCGTATTTCAATCCTCGGTTGGGTTCTTGCAACAACATCTAAGAGTACCGGGTGTAAGTTGATATCGGTTTATAACCACAGACATTACTCACCATTACAACAAGATCCTCAGTCGTTGGGCCGAGCGCTTGCAGTGACTCTGGTTCATCCGCAGGACGCTTGTATGAAAACATGGTGCCGGCAATCTCGAACTTTCTTGGCCAATCAATCGCCCATCCACCATTAATATATTCTTCACCGTTAGTATTTTGTAGAGCTGTGCGAATTTGCGGTTTAGCTACAGTTTGACAGCATTCTTTAAAGTTGCCTAGTAATTAATTCTTACCAATATAGTTTTGAACAGATATTTCCAATTCCTGAATAAATATGTTGACCGAGCCTTTTGGAATGGTGACAACTTCTTGATATTCTGCAAAATAACGTCACTTTTTACTTAACAATAAACATATGGTACCATCTTAAATTATAGGGTTATATAAATTAAATGTTCGTCTGTGGCAATCATAAAGTAACAATACTGGCAGAGCAGTGCGTTGTAGCCCGGCAAAAATCTTTAATACAAAATAATGTTATAGAGCCTCGGGCGGAATATTGCGAGAGTTAGGTCATAAGCCGATAAATATCAGAGGCTATGAGACAAGCGGCTATTGTTAGTACCTAGAACAGCGGTGCTGTGTCGGTTTCAAGAGAAGCCTTTGTTATAAATTTCCGGTAAATAAGAAGCATTGTGCGGAAGCTATACAGATTGTTGGATTTGTATATATAGAGTTAATTACGTCGTTCTTACGTGTTCTCGTGACAAGCTGGTTGAAGACTCCAGCTTCGGTATGGCAAGTTGATCCGTCGCCGCCGCAAACACGACATTTATCCTCAACAGCGTCAGAATGCAGAACATGATCACATCCAACATGCTGTAGAAATAACTTGCGTTACCAGCGGTTGATATAATACCCAAAGCAATATTATCTTGGCATAATTTTATACGACTGGATGAATTTTAAGTCTGACCATCCGTAATCGAATTTACATATTGAGTTAACAACCCATAAGCTTACATGGCATTCGCCGTTGATGCACATGTCCAGTGAGTTGGAGAAACATCGTGTTCCGTCCACCACTGCAGGTGCCCTCTCAGCATAGAAACTGTAACCTTGCGGTTTGCAGTTAAGCGCGCACGGGTTCACTTGGTAACCTGATGAGTATAATGCTAAGCACCTGTCGGTTCACGTTTACTGAAGCAACTTACCTCCGTTGAAAGCGATCCAGTTGAAATATCTTCCTTGAAAGGGTTCAGTGTCGAATCGAGCACATTGTTCTTGTCTGAAATCACTGCTACCAGCATTTGGACATGCCTGAAGTAATAAGTTCAGCGTTAGCGTCCAGGGACTTAAAACATCAAAACAACAGGGATGTTAAATCTATAAAACTAGAGAGAAATAAATCCGCTCAATCGTCAAACAGAAGTAGTTTAATAACACACCTAAGCTAAGCAAATATAATGTCCCTACCTGAGTGTTGCATGATCGATATCGCTTGCGCCCACCCACGCAGTATCGGCCGCCATGTTCGGGCGCAGGGTTATCGCAGCTTCGGTGTGAAGAGCTCACACCGGTACCACAAGTTCTGGAACACTCCGCCCAGGAAGTCCAGTCCGCCCACTGACCGTCAACAGAATTTGCGCGGTAACCATATGGCACACAATGCCCCCGGTAGCACCACTGGATAATGCAAGTGTATAAGAAAAGCTGGACAGTAAAAAATGATATTGTAACTTACCCCGCGCGGAGTAATATCTGAGCAATTAGTTCCCTCTGCAGCCGGCATGCTGTTTGTTACACAATAACCGCTTCTGCTTAAGCACCATAACTCTCTACAGACATCCTGGGTAATAATGCAGTGTTACGACATAATACTTTGTATTAAACTGGAAAATTCCAAAAGATAATGTTACAACAAATAAGTTTTATTATTAAGTTGGTGGAATTAGTCGTGTGAGGGAGCCCAACGCTTTGATTTAATGCCCCGACACCTTGTTTAAACACATCGCTCACTTTGGCATTGACAACACGAAGGTGAATAACCGACCACACACATTGCTCTCGTGTTTACCGTAAGCACCATGTATATACGTCAAGCTGTTGCTTGAGAACTCGTTCGAAATTCAGCTCACCCCGTATTTGCACTGTCGGGAGGCGGCTCCGTACTGCAACCGGCACTGTTCATCAGCGTCGTGTAGCTGGCCTGGCAATTCCGTTGGCAATTCAAAATCTCGCTGTGGCGGGCTGTTAAGAAGACACTCCCCCGAGCCAGCACTGCACGGTTACATGGTTTTAGTACACGCAGTCATGAGAAGTCAGTTTACCAAAGTATGCAACTTACTCAAGGAAATCAGTGATGTAGTTCTTGGAGCAAACCGACCAGCTGAAGGGACTCGTGTACTTGGTAAGTTGGGGAGACATGATCTGAGAAGGTTTACCACTTTGCGGGCCACAGTCGTTCTTGGGGCCGTCATGCTCCATTCCAAAACTGGATGAAAGATTGATGGTTGAACTTTGAACAAGGTGCACATAAATTATGGGATCCAATATTTGGGGAGGCCCGCCCCACTTTGAGATGTAACCAGTTAATTAATCACAGTTCCAACTAATCGACCACCGGGTTTGTAATGTCATAAACACGTTTACGATCAAAATTTACCGGATTATTAAATTTCCAGTCACTTTTTATTTAATGAAGTTCGAGTGAATAACCCAGAAGTTGAATAACCAGTGAAAATATTTTAGTTACAAGATTGCACGCAGAGACGAGGCCGTTTGGTTTCCTACGCAGACTCTGTTTTGCGCAGCGATCGCAGTGTAGTTACTGTTTCAATTATTTTTTAATCGGTCGTTTTACGGCTGCATTTTAACTAATTTTGTTTGAAACGGGCAGCAGAAAACTGAGCTCAATTAGAACAAACTTTTCGCCGCAATTACGGCCACTTAACATAACGACACGATCGGGCTTGAAAGGATTGGAATTGTGGACAAGAAGACCATGATATGTAGAATTTAGTATCTTCTTATAGACCAGCACTTAACCAGACAAGCTACGGAACTAGTGCTTGGCGACGAAGCGCTTAATCAGCCCATTAAGGTTGTGTAAAACGTTGCTATTACTTTGATACCAGGAAATCCAGGAGTAGTTATTAAGAGAGGCGCGGATGTGAGACGTGTGATTATCTCAGTCACAAGGACTCACTTATGACCCATTTCATGGGCGATGGTGAATGCCGATGCGAGTCCTGTGTCTTGGTTGATGTTGCAGCTTCTATCAGACTCGCACATACCTCCGACGTTCGCCATGCCTAAGGGAGACATTGAGATTTATCGCCCTGCTATTGTATTCAATGATGCGTGACTTATACTTAGTAATAGATAAATGCGACGGTCTGGTAGATATAGTTACCAACATACAAAACTAGTAAATCCACTGAACCAGTCGTCACTGATTCGACTCCATGAGACTCGACACCACTTATAAAGATACTGGAAGTCTTAATTGCTCATATAGATAAAATTCTGGCCCAAAATTTTATATTTTATCGGTTGTTGGCAAAATAAGCACGACCTCGTAAATATATAATTGACTCCATCAAGTCAGACACGAAGATTATTGTAAAACGTGTTTTATGAAAGCTTTGAAGTTAACGGTTTCTTTGATATTAAAACAACTCAATATAAAGTATATGTTTGTTACACCAATTTGTTGAGGTACTTACCCAATGTAGCGCAAGGCTCGTAGCTATTCACGCATATGTTGTTTCTGAAAAGAAACAAGGGTAAGATGTTTTCACGAAGTAGCGAAGTGTTTATGGACACGGGTTTCGCTGAAATGCGTCATCGCTGTTTGGCAAGAACTCATTGCACAAAGTAAGCAGGGAGGTTAACATTCTTTGACTAATACGGCAAAAGGTACTACATACGGCACCTAAGTATCTACAATTATTCGGAACAAATCTGAATAACCAGTCGATTCACAACACAGTTCGAGCGTGAAATTGCCGTTAATGTTCCAATCAATATAAACGTATCATTACCACCATTGAAAGCGATATACTTGTGTCTATCTTACGCACGCAATAAAGCACAGCGAAATCCAGCCTTCCCACGACAAACTTTTTTAACGTCACAGATCGGAAGACGCCCGTCACGCATGAATGAACGAGAAAACCTTAGACAATTTAAATAATGACGTAATCAGTGCTTTATCGTAGAAATGGTAAACGCTCTAGAATGGAACTCGACGTTAACCTTAAATTCTAACTTTTTGGTTTGTTTAAAGTTGGTTTCATTTGGCGTTTTGCTATATCTCCTTAAAGTATAAGTTCAAGTTTATGTCCTACACGTAGCAACGCGTATTAAACCGCTCGTATTGACTTTAAAGTTGCATAGTGCTTTATGGGACAACTTACACCGAACCCGATTTTTCGTTTCTTCTTAATTGGCCCTGTGCGCAAATAAGTATAGGCGACAAAAGCAAATATATTAAGTGGCTGTGTCAACTTATTAAATAAAATGTTTGCTGTCTGTCCCAAAGCCACCGCCGTATAATGGTAACTTACCCAGTTAGCAACACAGCATTGTCGTGATGTGCCAACCCAGAATCTGATGAATCACCCGTGGCGTTGATGTTAACCCCGGCTTGCCACTCGCAGAAACTGCCCAGTGAGATACCGGCGTGGTTGTTGATTTCTAATCCAGGCTGTTAATACAATGTTGTTAATTTCACAAAAAAACCATCGTCAAAGTGCCAAATCTAACTTAAGTGTTATGAAATGAACCGGTTTATACCAGATGAGTTGTCGGCAGAACCAGTCACGCTTAACCATATTTGAGAGAGATTGTCATGATGGCTATTTTGTTTCGTTTGTTCTTTTATGACATACAAGTTCAGTCGATTGTGACGTTAGTTAATGACTAAGTACCATGACACAACGTTAGATCTCTATCAGGAGGGCGTTGATTAGCGAAGTAGAAACGATAATACAGTATTAGCCTGTTCCCAGAGCAAAATATTTACGTCGGCTGCTATTGGAATTCGCTTTAACCACGCAACCGATAAAAACCGGATTGACTTTCTAAGTATGAAGCGGTTATGGAATATTCGAAGCAAACAGGTTGGTTTGGCTTGCTTACAGCAATATTGGTCGGAAAACCACACCAGCACGAACATTCTGTATTTGGTGTTACCTGGTCTTCGGTAAGGATGATGACGCGTGTTATTATGATGTTCACAGCGTTGCCGATGCTTGCGTCGTGGTAAAATCCGGCCACCTAAATATCGTTTCCGTCAATATGTGATTCCACGCCATATATAGCAAGCTCTGGATACGTACAATATTCATGATGGTGAGGATGTATTTCTCAAGCTCTTGCTTCCCATGCGTGATCATCAGCTTTTTGTCGGCCACAACCATGGTCTCAACATTCCGTTCAACGCTCACGGAGCGTTTGCTACGCCTTCCCCCGAGAATACGGTCTCGGCCAGCACTGGTTCGGTGGTTTGAAAATGAATCAAAATCAGCGGAATTAGATTCCCTTCTGCTTCGTTTTTCCGTGTGTTTGTCTTGCTCTCCACGTTCAGATTCTGCAAGGTCATGTTTAAAGCGCATATTTACCAACCGAATAAAGACAAACTTACCGGTATTACCGCAGTGTCCGACCTCTGCTTTCTTTTCATCAACCCTGACCACTGTGGATCGCTTGACAATGATGTGAGGATGCGGTCCCTCCCCCGTCTCGTTCATTGTGTGGTTCCATTTCGGCTCGATGAAGAATGTGTCATCTCCTTTCGCAATCACCCCTTGCTGATAAAAGAAGTACGTGAGAGGATGTTACTTAACTTTCAAAGCGACTTGCTTACCAATCCATTGCAAAGACTGAGCGCTACTTTGGAGAAGCTATCGTGATTGTGAATGACTCCGATATAATGACAGTCCTCTAACTTGGAATGTCGGGATTTAATTTTTCCTCCTTTGGATCTTTCTTCCACGATAAAGTTTTGTGAAACTAGTTTATAATTCCTTGTAAGTCGGAGTCGAGCTCCGGAGAGCGGAAATTCAGGGGAATTCCCTAAGTCAAAAAATACTTCGTGTAAACCGTCTTGTGTTGTAGTGTCTAATTTATCGCTGGCGTCCGTCATTTGAACGCTTCGTTTTTTTCTTAGCCCTTCGGAGTTGATTTTGGATAGCGGCTTGAGGTTGGCGAACTCAATAAATTCCCCATTTCGGCTAACTCTTTGTGGCCATACCGTGTGAATGGTCGAATCGCTTGACGCGTGTTTCATGTCTTCAAAAGTTCTTAATGATAATTCTGCACCGTAGAATTCCCATGAAAAAAAAGAAATTCCGTTGTTAAAAGTTACTTTAGCCGGTATCGTGTTTGTAACCGTAGTGTGAGTAATAAAAGCAGATGAGAAATTTAACGCTTCAGCGATTTTCTAAAGAATCTGGTTCGTTGCCTTATTAGATTCCTGGGAAGCCGAGAAAATATCAAAAGTTCATCAAAGTAAAGAGCCCTGAACAAAGGCCTCGTATTAAATGGCCCGTTCTTGCCTTGGTATGTTTATTTAGCAGTGGCGGGCATAGATAATATACGGCAGGGAACTTTCGCCATAGCCGAGTGTAAACCATGATAAACGTGTATATGGTTGAGGTAATAAACAAACATTCGCTCATCATTTGGCGTTGATATTTGTAACTTTAACCCGGACTCACCGTGTCGACGTTGTATATGTTTGGTGGCCAGTGCTTCCGTCGACTGGAACAGTGATGCCCCGATGAAAATAATTATAGAAATAAGTTGAACGTTGAATGAAGAAGGTGTCATCATAAATAGATTAAATTAAATAAATAAAAAGACCCAGCGCTTTATAACATATGACGTGGGGCGATGCTTGGGGTTTGCGGCAGCAAAATTGTTGTAAACAGGTAACTCGTTTCGTAATAAGTCAGATAATAAACGTTTCTTAAATCGCTGCTTATATCTGAAAGTAAAATTCGAGGTTAGTACAGCTGCAGGAAAATCAGTCAATGACTTTACAATGCTACTTCTGTGCGCCGGTAATGACTGGGTGATTCAAGGTGAATCTCTGACTCTCGTCTAACTAATTCACGACGTTGACGTCACTGACTATATTTAGACCCCAACGTTCAAAGAGAAGCATGTTTTGTAAGTCGCTTCCGGCGGCAACAATCGCGTTCCATTGTTCGTTGCAAACTTCGTCTCTACGCTTCGCTGCTCTATACCTTTGTGTGAGCCTCCATAAACAGCGGCCGAGTTATAGCAGCCAACTTGAATAGCGTGAGGACTTTTATGATTAATGATTTGGAACGATCTATAAACTTTACCCCGCTGCCACAGTCATTGAAATCGTTTGATTGATTCTAAAATCACAAAGCAAAAGGAAACAAGAAAACATGAAAGCCGCCGCTTCTTGCACCTGAAACTTTTCGCTTTTTTAAGCACCGCCCCTTACTTTTATTTTAAGTTGAATGTTTCTATTAGATTATAAAACAAAACTGCACGATAAACACACAGATTTTGAAACATTACGGCAAAGTTACTGCTTAATTTACGACTGCTGAACAGCGCACAGACTAGGCTGTTATATCTACTGCGCGTTTTTCTTGTGAGCAAACATCGCTTCTTTTTTTCTTCCGCACTCTTTTCCACTTTTAATGTGATGACAAAATCGCCTAAAACGCACTATTTTTCGCGAGTGTCCGCAGACACGTTGTCTGTGATGTTACTGCCATCTATCGCCAATGCATCATTTTAACTTTATTACCTATTTCTGCTCCATTGTTCTAAATTGGGCCTTCGCTCACTGGATGGATAATAAAGAATATTGAATTGTCAGTCAAAGCACAGAAAATATAAGGTAAACGCGAATATACTAGGAATCATTTTACGTCATTGAACTTAACGGTAAGACCACAGTAGTCGCAGAAGCCTAGCGGTTGCATCCCACCACGACGCTTTCATTGCGCAACGACTTTACGTTGCTTTATTCGCACCAAAAGATTTTAAAAGTAGATTGCCGAGAAGAAATATATGTTTTCTCAGTTCCCTTGCTTCCTGGCAAGACACTGTTATTGACATTCCAGTCTGTTTAGACTTCGGTCATCAACACATTTTTATTGAACTAATTAACTCAATCAAGTAAAAACACATAAATCTAATGCCACAAAAAGACTGGCAAGCTGCCTGTTCAAAATCGACCAGTAAAATCACCCTAACATGACTAATGATACATATCACTGCAAAATTCTTTAGAATGATTTGTCTTCCAAATTGATGAAAATGATTCGATTTCTCTACCACCACTACAGTAAGTACTTGGGGGCTGGGTTGTTTAGAAGGGTTTATGTTTCCGCGCGTAATCCGTACCGGATACCCCACGCTATTCATCTTGTAGCGATGACTAGTTGTTTGGAAAACCAAGCCTCGCTGTGTAGGAGGGCTCGTTACAATATATAAACTTCGCTCCTCACAACGTGTGTTAGTACTCAATAAATCAGTAGCTTTCTGTCAGTGTGCGATATGACGGTCCTTTATGTTCAAGTTTCTTCTTATGCGCGGAACCGCTGTTTACCAAGCTATCGTTTCTACATAGATCTTATCCCTTGTCGTGAGTCATAAAAACAGAATATTTGTTGTCTTAATCAACTTTTAAGATACAATATTTATTAGATCGAAACGATTAAGAGCGTTAGCGTACCGGTCGCATTTGTCGTGTTACTGGGCAGTACTCGCGTGTATGTGACCCATAGCCACTAAAGCGGCGGCACCTGTGCGAATCGGTAACCCAACCTCCCGCTATCCCCATTCTCACCCTGCTGACGTAACCCTCTATTTATACTAAGCTTCAGGGTGAACGTTGAGATCTAATCTGTACAACGGGCTACATTATTACGATGGTTGTTTTTTGGGGGTGGGGGTTGAAAACGACTTGCGTAAGCGATCCAACTAATTAGTGCGATAACGTTTATATGTGACGTAACCCTTCCAGTTTTGCAATATCTTCGATGTATTCGATTGGTCACTTGATCAACATTATGACATCATTTATATATTCCATAAAATCACGCATTTAGTATCTTGTAATCACTGATATCCTCTAAGATAAGCAATCGAAAAGATATTTTTCAATGCCAGTGACATCAATGATTTTTCATATGTTTACCCCCGGAAATATACCGATGATCAACGCCCGGGGACAATTTAAAAAAATACCAAGTGGAAATGAATATTGTGCGGCTTCGCTATAGATGCAATCAGCGTGACGCGTAGTATACCAACACGTACGCAGAAGCGCACCGCATGTTTTGTTCCAGGCACCCTATCGATGTGGCGTTAACAAGTACTTACATCTATATACGGTAGATAAAGAATGGGGTAATTTCCTCTAACTCCATAGTTGTTGACTGTTAATGTACATTCTCCCGCCCCTAAATTTAAACGATATTTTGTCCGACTATGCGTTATATAATGTCCGACTACCCTTTCTAATAATATCATGTCATATATTTTGTCGCAAAAACACGGCATCTAACTTGGTATTCGCATCATATTTGTATATGTTGGTGATTACTAACCAAATATGGGATAAGAGCTCTGTTTTTTTATAGTTTATAGTTAACTCAGATAAATAGCAAAAATCTAAGAATTTCAAGATATGAGAACCTCATTAATCAAGCTCATTAATCAAGTTTTTAATTCTTGTCAATCAATGTCAATTCGCGGTATGTAGTAATGGTCGTTATTCAATCACGTTCATTCATAAGTTACTGTAGGATTTGGCCCCACTCCTAGACCCAACCATCCTTGTGGTAAGGATCGGCATGGAGAAACGTAGGTATCAGCACAAGGCGTATTTATGTAGTGCTAGTGCTCATCATTGATTACCTCACCAGGCGGAATTATAGGTTCATCGTGTTGTAGCGCCGAAGGACTAGGTCACACGTTTGCGGTATCGCAACCAGTGGTTTATGTTAACCCTATCAGATAAATTAAATATAAATAAACACCAGCGTAGCCTATTGTATACCATGGTAGACCAATTGTTTATAACATAATAACCAAAGTTAAAAACTTGGCTGAGGATAGATATACCAGATTTACAATGTATGCGGTTATGACACATGCCCATTGCAAACACAAGTAAAGCTTTAATTTGCAGGGCTTGGCTTAGTTAATTGTATTAACACAACAGATAACGTTGCATACTATTTTACCGAATAAACAGATTACGACGAAATAATGTGACATAATGAGCGCACATTTTGAATAAAATATAGAATAAAAAAAATTAACCTGAATAAAAAAACCTTTGGATAGGCAAATGCTCCAATTATCGCGTTTATGGCCATTTTTATATGAGTGAAAGACAATGTAAGACATGTGACAGAGTCATAATCAGCCTAACAGTACATTTACACACGGTAATCCAGCTCACGCCTCAATCCACTACGGTAGGTCCAAGTTATAGCATTATAAGCATATGATCCACGTATAATGAAATATCATTACTTAGTATTGAGGAACGACTATTAAGCAACCAACTTATATTTAGCCATCACTGAAATGAAAGTTAATTACCGATCCTATTTTTGTATCAAATAGTAACATATTGGATGTTATAGCTCCAGTGTAATTACACTGAGATATAATTTGTTTACCAAAGTATATATTTAAATATATATCGCAGCGGCACACGGAGTTAAAAATGTTATGTTAAAGGTGATGACATCACTTACAAAGAAATGTTCTTTCTTTTCGGGGCTGACCGGAATTTCTGAATGATCGACAGTACAAAATGCGGTCGCGCTGATAATCCATCGGCCACGTAGGACTAAATTGTTCGTAAGCCAAATCAAAAGAATGAATAAATATGGCGCCATCAAGCTGCGGTCGAAAAGTGTGCAGACAAAGGCTGATGATGACTTTAAGATGACTATATATCGAATATTCTGAATTGGTGTATTTGAACTACCACGGTATAAAAGCGAAGGATATTGGCACATCAATGAAGATCTTTGTGTACTCAATATTTTTTACTTTGATTCGAGTAATGGAATATATAAACTTATCAATAAAAAAAGACTTACAATTGCGATGTGACATTCGTTAAAACATGTTAGATAAAAAATCAAGCATTTGAATAAAATGGCTGCGATCTTTATTATACAAAAGAGGAATGTAAATTAAAGTCATGGCGCCCCGTAGTTTACCCATTGAGTTCATTAAGACACCGGATCATTGACCTTATGACCTCATATTGGCTTCTGTTTTATGTCATGATTACTTCTCATCATGAATGATTTCATAGACGTGTTTATTACCCAAGGAGAAAGTTGGGGGATTTGAGGTGTGGTTGATGGATTTTTATACTTATTTTATGAGATGGATTAACTACCGGTACTAGGTTACTCTGTAACTCTATATACACGAATGACATCACTGCAGACTGGGTTTGTACGGAAATAAGCGATCGATTGTATTGAATCTGACACATTAGTGGCTAAGCCGATCACCACCAGAGAAGATTTGTTAAAGCCGTTTGCTGTTGAGAAGCAGGGTCGGTATACAGAGCGATGAAACGAAGTTTGTTTTCGAATAATTACAACCTAATCTGCGGACGTCACAATAAAACTCTTGTCTCCGAATAAGAAGAAGGTCAGACGAACAGGCTGCTGATAAACATTCCTCACTATGATGGGAGAATGGTAATGGTTAGACATAATACCCTATTGTTAGTCAGCAGTTATCTGGTGAATTGCCTTGCGTTCAAACGGGGACTACATATTGATTAGGGAAAAGTTTATTTTCCGGTGGGTTGGGGAATCGAACCCATATTACTTGTTTGTGTGTTCTGGCAATGAAATGTGAACTGTGACGCAACAATGGAAGTCTGTGGCCCCGTTTAACTGAACTTCGACGAAACGACGTGGTGACGTAAGCAGGCTATTTATGGTGCTAGCTGGAGGCGAAGCGTGTCACGGTTTCGTTAATGGCGCATTACGCTATGTCCCAACAAAACAATAAACCGAGTACAAAGTATATAATACAAGGATTAGTCTGCTCATGTCATTTACCGAAATATCATCTCAACAGATAATCCAATAATTTGTCCAAAGTAGTCAGATGATTATCAACGTCCACGTGTAAAACCTTAAGAGGCTATATTAGGTATGCATTGCATTCTCCACAGCGGTTTGAATCAAACTTGACATCCATAACAACAGTAAAAAAAATGAAAAAATATTCTTTTCGGCTGGTTGGCACAATCGGTAAAAGCGTTGGTCCCCGGATACGCGAAAGGTTGTGGATTTGAGACAGTTGTTGATTAGATGGCTAAGTTCTTGGACAAGAAAAAACATCAATTGAACCTAATGGATTAATGTGTTTTACTATAACTAAAAAGGCGTCTTATTTATGGACAACACACGACACATGACAACACCTCCGGTGACCAACGATTAGTTTTTTTTTCCATTTTTTTATACCGTGCCAAGTTTCGAACTCATGATGGGTCACCAGTACCGTTTTTTTGTATAAGAGTCGATATAAGTATCGGTCACGTTGACCATTCGGCCGCACGACCGTACAACCCAACGATTTAGTTATTACTGTGTAGTTATTGTCCAAGTAATAACACTTCCTTGTGTATTTCCCGTAAAATTTGAAGTGTGTACGTGGGTTAATTTTTTCATTCACGGTGATAAAACATGACATAAAGAATCACGAATCGTTAGCTTAAATTAAGCTCGTTCATTTTTATATTCAAGCAGTGTCGTGTTTTCTAGGTTCCATGACAACTGAACCCCTTACAACTGAACCCCTTACAACTGAACCCTTACAACTGAACCCTTTACAACTGAACCCCTACAATTAAGCCCCTTACAACTGAACTCCTTTTAACTGAACCCCTTTAAACTGAACCCCTTTACAACTGAACCCATTTCAATTGAACCTCTTTACAACTGAACCCCCTTTTCAGTTAAAAGCGTTCGGTTAAAAGGGGTTCAGTTGTAAAGGGGTTCAGTTGTAGGGGCTCAGTTGTAAGGGGTTAAGTTGTAAGGGGTTCAGTTGACTGGTCACCGTTTTCTAAAAGTAAGAAATAAGGGACACAATATACAGATGTCTTGTCGGGGTTGTGTTATATCGCCACGGAAAAGTTTTCCAGACCTACAAAATATCTAACAGGATGATACAATTTCAATAACTCTTCGCAATAATTTTTTCTTTTAGAAAATGGGACTTATCTTGGTTGTATTCGTTTTCTCTGTTGTTTTTTACCCATCTGCGAAATTAACTGTAACGCATATTTAGACCGAAAGAAAATATCCAATCAGGTTTGAGGAAAGATGTGTTTAGTAATGTTTTGGTAATAGCTCTACGAAATTCCCCAGTAACCTATAAAACTGAAATAAATGACCGGAATGTGTAATGTATACTTTAAGAAAAATAAAACACAGTTTGTTTTTGTTTACACTAACCTGTTGGTAATTTGTCTTTCAACAGTCTTCAAATGTGACTTAAAATCACACTCGCCAACAAAAAATGTTAAAAGTAAGACTATTAAATCTTGGTTTTGTAACATTGATTTTAAAACAATCTTCCCTCAGATATAGTCCTGTCGTGTGATCCATGAGATCTGGATGGAAGTCCACATCAGGCGTTGAGAGACCTACCCTTGTCCTTTTTGTGTCAACAGATGCTACATTAGAAGTTATATCAAAGCGCGTAAAAAATCATGATAAAACTACGTAACAAGTTTATAGTAGACTTTTTTAAGTGAAAGTTTACCAATTTTCTGTCGGTTAATTCGCGCTCACCTCAGACACTACGTTTACTTTTAAAATGACAGCTTTATACAAATAGTATCTATACTAGGTATACCTTCGGCAAAACATTTGTTGGTATTTTTATATTATTCGTATAACAGCTAAGAAGGCAATCCTTTAACTTTTAATGCCCTTTTTATCCAATGTTACCATATCCCTAAACAATATATCCATTTTACCCCTCAGTGACTATATCTATGTGTCTACAAGCGCGTTTTCATTCCAAACAAAGATGAAACAAACTAGAATAAACTCAACCAAAGCTCATAATATCTGATCGTTGTTGGGTTGCTGCAGGTACGATTGCGTCCGTACTAAGCTAATTTGCACTGTGTGGTAAGTGCAAAATAGAACAGTCCATAAAAATTAGTAGCCGGTGAATAATGGACGTGGTGGAACCACATAAACAATGAAAATAAAGGACGAAAGCGATATTGGTGGTTTCAATGCAAATATTGGGAAGGTGAATGACCGGAGATAAAAGGGAAGGCAGAGCGTCTCTGCAATTCGATAGAACAACGCAGCTCTTTCATTATTGCGTATCAATGCCTTATTCCACTACGCAACACAATCAACAAATATGGTTTAGTGATTTAAGGCGGTGTCTCATATAATGTGAGAACAAATATTTCGTTTCCGATTTATGAATGAAGATCAAGGTTGTCAACAAAAGGCCTTTGTGACGTCACAGAATCCGATTATTTGCACAGGGCGAAGGAACGCTTGACAGAGCATTGATCAAAAGCTCGGTTTCGCTGCATTTTTGCACCTGTTTCACGCTGCTTACAATAGATCGGTTGTCGTGTCAATTTTGATTACGTCATATTGATGGGTCAATTAAAACAACAACTGAAGACAAATGTACAAAATGTGCAATGTCATATTCAATCCTGCGTCATTCCATACAAAGGTTTATGATAACACAATTAAGATTGTGACGCAAGAAATTCCAAACAAAGGCGGCGTATTCGAAAAGTCCCAAATCAAGACCCAGAAATGTTTTAGCGAAGAATTAAAACGTCCTATTATAATTCCCGCTATACTAACAAAGCGGTGTCTTTGGTGACGGGAATAACAGGAATGTGGTAAAATAAGAAAGTATACTCGTGCTTATACCTGTGGAGGGGACAACCAAGGATGTTATCACACAGGTTCGTAAGATGACTAGGTGTGCTCCGTTGGATTACCGGAGCAAATCGTATTGCGTTGTAGTTTTTTTAATCTTAAATCCAGTGTACCTAAGCAACAATCGCTAGGTGCGCGAAAATGATTACAATTTAGTGCTTACTGCAAGGGATACAAATGCATGGATGGCATAAAGAAAAGGGACCGACTCGGTAATGGCTGGATTTTACACTACAACTTTTCTGCGGACCATCCTAACGCAATGCCACTTTGACGTCCGGTTAAAACCCAAGCTTATTTAGGATAGGATAGGATAGGATAGGATATTCATGTTTATCCCCGTGAATGGGAAAACCCAGGGGGTTATCACACGGGCAATCGTCAGATCACCTCGCGCACATCGTCGGGTTAACGGAGCTATTGCAGTGTGTTGTATATGATAGATAGACACGTTCCTTCAATTTGGTAGAACCCATTAATCCGCTGGGTTCAGGCAATGTCCGTAAAGTGCCTTGCCCAAGAACACAACCGACTAGCTAGCGACCAGTTTCGCACCTGTGACCTTTCGACTGAAAGGCGACGCACTTAACCGCTAGACCACCGGGCCGGACAAATTTTTAATGAGACATGACAGAACTAAATCAAGCACCGCTAAAACCAATGCTGCTTTACATTTACCATTACAATTAGGTTTTGTGGTCGGATAAGAATCGTCAGAATACCTCACACGAATACGCAAGGGATCGTTCTCACACTGGCAACCTTCAGATTACCTCCTGACAAACCGTCAGCTTACCGGAGCGATTGCAGTGTGTTGTACATAAATGAAACGGTTCTTTAGTTTACTCAAACTAACTAATCAATTCATTTCAGCCGATGTTCGCCAATTTTCCAATCTGGGCCCCTTTTAAAAGTCAACGACCAGTTTCAGTTGAAAACGACGTAATAACCAGCCTAGAAAATTCGGCTGAACAGTATTATAGTAGCCTATAAAGGATTAGTGGTTATTGCCATGAATATTGTTAGAATTGCGTTAGTGCAAAGTGCTAAAGTGTATACATTTTTGATGGTCAAATTGAAATGAATATTCGTTTGTAAGATCTGTTAGGTATGATTTTGTATCATGCCGTAGATTAGGGGATAATCAGTAGGTATTTCTTTCCTAATAGAGGGTTACTGTGATTCAAACAGGCAACGTACTAAACATTTTTTGGTTAACAATGCAGTTGTTATGTGATTTTCTTGCCCGTTGCTCTATAAATATATCCGCGTGTAAGCGTATGCACTGAACACTGAATCACCTACGCTGTGTGTGATTCAACAGCTTAATTTCACCAACCAAATGATTTTATCGCTTTGGCATATTTTTTCTTAACCGAGTTAAAAATTTCATTACCGTGTACGGATTTATTCCTGTGTTTAGTACGCGATCGTATTTGCCTATACGATTGCGCCGAATTGTGATACGCCTTATATGGTGTCAAGAAAACGCCGATAATTCGCCTCGTGTCTTAATTTAATAAACTTTACAAATTAGACAACAATAATCGCAAGTCAGCACGAGTGCAAGAGCTAACCACATGAGCTTAATAGTGGCCGCAGGGGCGAAGTTCCCCTCGGCACAGTCTATTGTCTCACTAAGAGTTCAACGGAGATCAATGATCATTAGGTCTTACCACACACGCGTCTGCGGTCTTGGCAACGCAAATAGGTAGAGTGCGGCGACGACTCTCAATTATCTCTATGTCCAAAGCCGAGTTGTCGGAGGTATTACATCGCAAATCGTGAATGCTTGATTGATATATTTCCTCGTGGGTGGGAACCCAACAGGTTTTAAACTTTTTACCCACGGATCTGGCAGGTTACCTCATGATTAAAGTCGAATCGGAACAGTTCGATTTTAAGAATGGTTTGTTTATTTACACTCTCACGGACAGTTGACGCCAGTTTTGCAATTCCGCATTCTGTCCTAAATCGAGTTTTAACTGTTCAGGTTGATTTATATGTTCCTGGTAACAAGGGATCATTGGACACCTGGTCAAACTCGATTACAGTAAGTCTACAACGTTATTTAATAACACGACAAGAGAAACGATATTGACGAATCAACACTATTCGCAGCACTTACTAGAAATCGTGGATTATCACCCGTGGCTGCCGCTATCCTGCTGACGTCAATTGGAAATAGGAAATCTATCAATTACGATGCGTGACACGTGCGATTGCTTTCTGTAATAACGCCGCCGAGGGAGAATGCACAATGGACGCTTGGAGCGGTTTGTTTTATTTGTCTCCACCGGAGGCCCCATCTATCAGAGCAAATACATCGCGTATTCTGACGTCATGAGTGCCAATCAACTTTCAATTTACACACGTCTGTGACGTAGATACTTTCACTGCTTGTCGGAGCATCGATTGTTACTTTTGTTCTATGACACCCCAGTTCATTGACGAAGATGAAACCATTGGGTATGACGCAATTGGGGAAACCCCCCAGCGGCTATGGTTTCATTTTCTTCGAATCGGGTTCATCTGAGCGCTTCTTTCCTCCCACTATGACGTGACTATCCTCGTCCTCTGATTGGCTGTCGTCGCTTGTACGAAATATAGTTGTGGGCTGGGTTCTGTTGATGCGATGAAATCATTACTACGGGATTATGTGTAACACAGAAATAGACAAAAACGAAAAAGATGGAAATGGGGAAACTGCCCAATATGATGACTATTTAAAAAAGGATAGTGTTGTAATTTTAAATTTGGTGTACGGTTTAAGGGTTAGGTTTTCTTTATTTAGCGCGCGTTTCCCTCTTTCCGGACTTTGTCCTGTCAGGTCGCAAATCACTCACTCTTTGTAAGCGTGCGATATCCATCTCGGGTTGCTCTCTGCTGCCGACGCGTGTTTGAGAAGCGCCTCCCGCGGGTTGGAATCGTCGTGCGTGTCTTTCGCGATGCTCTTCATGATAAACGACGCCAAGGTGCTGCCGTGAGCTTTCAAACGACCACCGGCACCTGCAGATCAACATTGTAAAGGTTTATTTATAACAAAAATAATAATATAGGACATGTTGTATTGCGTATTTTGGGGTATTTTGACTTGGGTTTTAAAATTTTCTATACATTTTCGTAGAAGTGACAATTGCCTGTGTTAACATTCATTGCGGTTTTCCATTCCGTGGGATAAAAGTCGAGCAACTACACTGTTATCATACGGTATCTATTGATCCTGTGATAAAAAAACGTAGTCATCCAATAGCGCACTAAAATCAAAACAAACATCCATAGACAGGTGGCCATTTATCGGGTAAATGTTTAAAACGAAGTGTGATGTGCAAAATTCCACGCAGTAATATAGTTTCTGTAATAAAATCGGCCACAAGGTGTGCCGCAGAGCACAAGAAGGTACCTCCGCGGCCAGACAGAGGAGCCATTGGTTTGTGAGATATGACTGGATCCTTCCGGTCTTTCTCCTCCTGTTTCCTGGTGCTCCGTTCCCGATCCTCACGATACAAGGGGAGCGAATAAGCTGCAACATAATGGCGGGGATGAAAACTGAGCTGCATATTTGAAAAATCTTTTTTTGCGTCAGTGTGTTAGAAACATTATCAGCTATTATCAATGAAAATCACATTGTTATTCGTAAACTCAAATCAATTTCTTTCTAAAATGTATTGTTTGACAGTCTATTAATTCCGTGGTATTACAAAAATAGTTGCGTGTGGTTAAAGGTCTTTTTATTATGTAAATGTAAATTATCCACCCATCAAAATTGTGGAATAAAACTAGTCTCATCTTGTTTGGAATGATAATCAAACCAGCTAAGCAAATATTGGCAGTGGGGACATGTTCATTATTTGAACAAATTGAAAGTTATTAAAATTCCAGCTGAACTAAAATAACGTCATAGGTCAGATATGACGTACTTGTGGAAAGTTGGTGGTTAGAGTCCCACATTGACCACTAATTTTTAAAAAATATACGAAACTGAATCGTGAAATATTTCATCCAGACTTGAAAAGGCTTTGGCTATCCAAATGGTTTTTAAAACAATAATTTTGATAAATTCGAGGGAAAAAGATGACAGCTAATAAATGAATCACTTTTTAGACTTTTTGTTTTCAATGAATAATCATGATTATGTCGTTGTTTCTAAAAATAATTAAAAACAAGTATTATATTGACTGTCATAATCTGCCTGAAATAAATCCATTTAAAGAGAAATGCTTCTAAAAAATGATCAATCAAGATAATATTGGATAAATGTAAAGCCTCACGGCTCTGTGGGTTAATGCCTCGGGTAAAAGGTTGTTGTATTAAAATCCACTGATAACTAGTCGGTCGTGTCAGGCATGACACTTTGTTTGCCTAAACCTAATAGATTAATGGCTTCACAGTACTACAGTAGCAAATCTAATTTACATAAAACACACTTTAGTAGCTTTAGCTACTGGTCCGTGGTGCATCACATTGATAAGTGATAAAATGGCTTCCTTAAACTCTAGGATATAAATGACATCTCCAACTCCTCACAACCGTTGTAGGGTGATGGTAATAAAGAAACAAACTTACGAGTGATAATCTTGTGTCTCACGAAAATATCCTCCTGGTTCACTTTCTTTCGTTTTTTAACAACAGACAACATAGCGCCTCGAGTGCTTCGCTCGGGATCATATAAGATCTTTATGTCTCCGTCAGCGGTTGCCACCATCAGCTGGTTGAGTTTGGGATGCCATAAACACCGGATGGCGCTCTGTGGGAGTTGACATTGAGTAAATAATTTCCTCCGATGCCAAGATATCCGACTCTACTGTCTTATGGTTGCTTTCTCGATTCTGTTCACACTGTAGACATTCAAATGCAGATGAAAAAATACGCCTTGCTATGTGATTGCCAGAACTTTTTTTTTAACTGCTGTTGCCAATGTGTATCAGAATTTATTTCAATATTCCTAGGTAAATAAAGCATATTTGCACCTACTAAAGTAATGTCTACAGGAACTGACAATGATGTATAGTCATATTGAGCAGTAAAACTGTTTTAAGCTGAAAATCTAGCAAACAAAATTGTATGGTAATAGAAGAAACCCTGACTTACCGCATCAGCAACATCGATTTCACTGACAACTTGGAGGTCGGTTCGATCGAGGAAGACAAGTTTGCTCCGTCCTGCTCCTCTCTTCACTGAGGTCCCGGTCACCAGCAACTTCTCATTCGGACTGAATATGCAATCCGTTCTGTATGATACTTAGGTTAATTGTTGGATACTGGATGCTTACATCATTTCATCACTGTAAATTGGTAATGGATGAGAATCGAATCCCAAACCTGTCTGGTTATGTCCACCATGAATTTCAAAGTTAGTTATAAAACCCAGAATAAGATACTCAGATTTACTTCTAAACATGGAAAAACAGAGGGGGTATTATAACATGGGTAATCATAAAAAAATATCATCATGCCTTACAGCAAGGTTTTTGGATGTTATTCAGGAAATATATATGACGAGGTTAAGGCAACATACAATAAGTGCATTACTAAAGAATAAAACTGACTACAAAGTGACTGATTTCATAAAACTTTAGCACTGCGGTCAAACAGGACACCATTTAACCAAGCGACCCCCAATAAAATTGCACCATTAGGAAATGCTGTGCCACTTACACAGGAAAGAAGTTATCGAGGTCGCTTGCTGTGGCAACTGGATGTTTGAACTTGCGCAGATCCCACAGCTTCACACTTTCATCCCCTCCTCGTGTGCAGAACGTCACGTTATCGTGGGCGAAGTTTATGCACGAGGTGTCCGAGCCGTTCGTGTGAGCCCCACGCACCACATGACTTGTGTGAACCTTAATGCAAGGTTGGAATATCAGTTTATTTTATTACTATGATTCCTCCAATTTTGAAAACCACTTTTCTCCATGATTACAGAGGTATTACCATGATCCTATTATTCAAATAGGAATAAAGGAATGAAACAATGTCGAAAGAAACTTTTAGTAAATCTCAAATAATTGAAATTCCGAATTAATTATACTTTAGAATAGTTGAATTAACAAATCACAATATTGGAAAACCTTGTCAGACTACATTTATACTACCCCCATTCCCCCATACAGACTCTTTTCATGTAATAATTGAATGGTACTCAGAGCGAGCAAATTCAGGGTAAAAATTGCGGATAAAACATATTTTATTAAAAATACTATTTTGGCTGCTCAAATTATTGGTTGATAACTCATAACCAAGAATGCCATATTTAAGAATCAGCACTTTTGCTAGGATAATTTTTACCCTTTATATTCTTCCACTCATCTAAAAAAAAACGATATAAACACCTAATTTGTTTTACTAAGGTTGCATTTTATTCCCAACAGACTTAAAAAATTGTTTTTTTATATTGACCCTAAAGTCCAACAGCATGTTGCAAACCTTCATCTTAGATGCCCATAACAAGATGGATCCATCATTACATGCAGTGGCAAGTAACTTCCCATCTCTGCTGTAGCTGCAGCACGTTGGTTGGCACCTCCTTCCACTCTTATCCTTGCACTTCCGTATCGTCTGTAAAACAAGGTATTCCGTATTTGTACTGAAATAGGATACTCAATTTTATTGCCAAGAATGGAAAAATGACAGCCATACATAAGTAATTGCCAAGGTTGCCAGAGCACCTTACATCCATTATTGCGATGTCTGATTTATTCATGTGTTAATTTTTAATTTATATGATATTTGTTTGATCTACTTTTTTTCTTTTCTATGCCTAATTAACTCTAATAAGCATAACAAAATTTGTTTTTGAAGATAATGATGTTCTCCACCCTTTTTTAAAACAATATGTTTAATACTATGATTAAATCTAACAAAAGCTTCACCTGACACTTTTTCCCCTGGTCTTGCATCACCCACGTACGCACAGTCCCATCGTTCGAACACGTCATGAACTCGTCTTTCACTTTCGGGTTCCAACAACCACCGTTCAGCATTGCATTGTGGCCCTGCATTGTATGCAAGGTTAACCCACACAATGGGATAAATATGGCGCGTTTACCTTGGTATTGAACATATCATTGAGGTATTGGTCCCCTTTTATGCACTCTAGGATCTCGTACCCATCACGGTCAAACACTTTGGCTTGAGAGTTGGCTGCTATGACTAATATGTGTTCTCCTGTTGCACTGTAGTCCAAGTTCATCATGTGGTGGCTGGAAATGGAGATTAAAACAAATTTACATTCTATTTGAAATCGATCCCAACAAACTCAATTCACCATTCGCATGGGGTGAGGTGTCGAAAAGATTTGAGGCCCCGATCCATTCCAGCAAAATCCCAAAACTTCATCTCAAAATCGTGGCCGCCAGTGACGAGTCTCGCACCAGATGGGTCGAGAGATAACGCTGAGACAGGTTTCACACCGTGCTTTAACACCACTTCATGTGTGGCTGGGATGTAAGTTCCTTCCTAAAGCAACCAATGTTATCACTGCTGTGTTTGATAGCAAAACTTTAAAGCACGAAAATCAGTAACTGATACCATGATCAACTAGATTTGAATCATATCTAATGTATTTTAACTAAAACATTTGATTTAACAATTTCAGAAAATAACACTTCTTAGCATTGTGCATGGATGTACAACCTGATTGGAGTCATTATTATTGATTGAAAATGGAGAAATGTTGTTGAAAAAAAAAAGGTTTCAAAAACCGAATCATTTTGCTTCCTAAGTATGTTGAAACGCAAGACACCTGTATGATGTACTTTCATACAAACTTGTGAAAACTGAGGTCTAGATGAGTATAATTAATTGCACTCAGGAGTTCGCAGTAAAATGACCTTAAGTAAAAAATAATGAAAGAATAAGATGATACCTCTTCATTGTCACTGGCATCCGAACTATCATCATCATCATCAAGGTCTGCTGCTGAAACATCTACAGAGGTCTGAGGATCATCCACTGTGTTTGGTGGGGGTAACGGTGGACCGATTATTTCATCCTCATCTCTGGGTATATTAAGCATTGTTAGTCACAATTGAAACTTAAACTACCGCTGTGGATCCTAGCAATCTATAATAATACACAGTTTTAATTAAATAGGACCTAATGAGTTAAAATGCGTGCCCAAAATAAAAACAAATAAATGATTTGTCAGTAAACCAATAAACAAATCTATAAACACTGATTTGTGTTCATACTGAATAAAAAAAACAAATTATGCAGCAGGAGAAACAACAAATAAGACCATAGCTTTCACCTAACAAAAAAATTAAAAATTAACAAACTTACTCAGAGCCAGGAGTTTTATTGCTTACAGCAGAACTCTCATCTGGAACCGGATCTGTAAAAAGTCTGCTAGTTTATATTAAATTTTCTACTAGACATAATAGGTTTTAAAATTTACACTGAAAAACACAACACACCCAAACAATCATTATACATATTTAGGCCTTTTCTATGTAACAACCCATAAGTCTTGCTTACCATACACTTCCCATAACCCCATCCCATACAAACTCTAGACTAGATTTTAAAACCAATTCCTTAACATATGGGCAAAGACAAATCAAAACAGAAAGCTCAACACATTTATAAACAAGCTTCTTGTCTGATCTTGACTACCCGAGGTTAGTACAGGTAATTACAAAAAGTGCAACACACTACAATAGCTCTGGTAACCCGACGATGGGCGCGAGGTGATCTGACGATTGCCCGTGTGTTAACCCCCTTGGTTTTCCCATTCAAGGGGATAAACATGAATATCCTATCCTAAGTGATAGAAACAATCGACGAACCAAACTTCTCCCGATTTCTCTTCTGTGCTGTTCGACGAGTTTCTTCAAATATCGCTTGAAGATCAAAAGTCTTTGCTTTTTTCCCAAATCCTCCAAAACCCATCACCTCCTCCATAGAGTTGCCACCCGAAGTTGAACTCATGTTAATTAACACTATTAATCTGAAACAACATGCATATAGCAAGCTACGGCTAATTTCAAGGATTATGTAATATGCCCTTTGTTATATTGAATTCATGCAATGTTTTTAAACCAACACTGTTTACTTTATAAACTGTAATATTTCGTGGTAAAATAAGTCACTGTTGATGAACAATTCTAGGATTTATTGTTTTTCAATAAAAATAATCATAACAGCACTTTTTAGCATTTAATATTCACGAGACAATCATCTTTTTTGTTCCTTCTGTTGCTTGGACTGAGCCATTAATTTATTTTGCATAACTTCAATAATGAGTTGGCGGGTCTGAAACTTCTGCTGAAGAATGGGCTGCAGCTTTTCCATTTGCTGCTTCAAGTAATCGGACTTTCTCTTGAAAAATTCCTCCGCTTCTGAAACGCTTTTTTCGGCATAGTAGTTCGTGCCTATGTCGACCAAAACTTTTTCCGTGTCTGCCAAGTTTCCAGGGACGTACAATGAACTTGTAAGAGGTACAAGAACACTTTTACCATTATTTTCGGGTGTCATTGATTTCAACAAGCATCGTTTTGATTCCTCAAATTGGCTTTGGGCACCTTTTAACGACTGCATGGAGTTGGTAAGATATTCAACTTCATTATCAAACTGGTCATGCAACATTTTCAACTGTGGTAGTTGTAGAGTAGTCAAGTTCACTTCTTGTCCTTGCTTAGACATAGTTAATGTTTATCACTCTAATCCCAGATTCTGTAACGTGGCCCAAAATATAATTTAAATCTAAATTTATTTTAAACATTGGCATATAACTTTATATTTACAGTTTCAAATTAAAACAATAAAGTAGTATCTTATAGGATATTCAAGTTTATTACCTTTAATAGAAAAAGACAAGTGGTTTTATCACATGGGAAATCATTAGATTAGCTCTTGATTACATAAAGAAGCCGTTTCAGATGGGTAATGGTCTTATTATATTCATGTTTATTCCCGTGAATGGGAAACCCAAGGGGGTTAACACACATGCAATCGTCAGATCATCTCGCGTCCACCGTCGGGTTACCAGAGCTATTGCAGTGTGTTGTATATGATGGACACGTTCATTCAATTTGGTAGAACCCATTAATCCGCTGGGTTCAGGCAATGTCCGTAAAGTGCCTTGCCCAAGGACACAACCGACTAGCTAACGACCAGTTTTGCACCTGCAACCTTTGATTGAAACGCAACAGACTTAACCACCAGATTAACCGGCTGAACTTTTACCTAGCATCCATTGACGAGTTACAAAAGCTATTGCATTATTTTATTTTAATTTGGGACATTCTTTGAATTATGGTAGACCCCATTAATTCACTAGGTCCAGGCAATATTTGTTAAATTCCGTGCGCAAGGACATAACTGACAAGTTTTTTACCTGTAATCCTTCGACTGACAGGTTACAAACTAACCCACTAATCAATTCAGAAAGTTTTGTGGTTATATAAGTATGATTTATGTGTATCAAGATTAAAAATAAAGATAGATGTGTCATTTCTATCCTGGTGCCCGTATGGAAAGTACGTCAATTTTCGACGAGATCTCGAGTGTGCACGCGCCAAATATTTAAGTGTGCAGTGTGCAAACGTCTAAGAGTGCACACTTCAAGTGTGCACACAATCTCATTTTCATTACTGTTTTACCAAAATCTTAAAAAAACATATTATTCTATCCTCAATTTTTCGTGTCCGTCAGCTAACGTATCTATCTACGCAACAAAAACGTTGCTGACAGTAAATTACCCGAGGTCCAGAGGTAGGTTTACAGGTTTGTTGGAAATTATACGATGTTTATGTTTAAACATCGCTAGCTTGCGAGCGTGAAATTACCCAAGTGTGCAAAGACGCGGGGGTAAAAAAAAAACTCGAGTGTGCAGCTGCCGTACTTTCCATACTGGTCCTGGTGGGTAGGGAAATCATTTTAAAGGATTTATCCACAGATACAGCCTGATATCTCGTTCCAACAGTCTAGTTCTAAAGTAAGTCTGTATACCACTATTTATAATTTTTATAAGTTCAACCTAGAAATCCACGCGGTTCAGGCATTACCTGCCTAGCTTAGGTACACACCAAACTAGCTTGATAGTGTCCAGTTTTGAACCTAAACTTTAATGAACATGAACAGTGCACTTAAGCCACTTACCCTAGGATCTAATGATTTGATGAAAACGTTGTGCTAAAAATAAATTACCACTTGAGTTAAGATATCTTAGTAAACATTGAAAACGAATTTAATCAGTTAAAATATCATGTTTTCGATTAAAAAATGTCAAACATAAATATTTCGTCCAAGCATTTTATCTAAACCAGTGGTTCTCAAACTTTTTAGAGTTGGGACCCACTATTAATTACCACAATTAATGGCGACCCACTTAACTTTATATATAGTTGTTGTTGGTTTCTAGGTTACGCTATCGTTGCAAAGGAACACACCTTTAGAATTATGTATCCCAGGCAAATATTTTACGCTCACGCGGACACGGTGAAATAAACGAAAAATTTGCTTATACTTTGTGTGATGTCACAATTGTGTGATGTCAAACAAGATTGTGTGATGTCACAATTATGATAATTCCCCCTTGATTTTTGTATAGGAAATAGCCAGTATAGTTAATCAGAGCTTTCTATAACTTTTCACGACCCACCAAGATTCCTTTCGCGACCCACCAGTGGGTCGCGACCCATAGTTTGAGAAACGCTGATCTAAACGGTAAGAACGCAATCATGCGTAACGATCGAATTTGTCGTTTACGTCATAGAAATAACATAAAACTTGGTTTATTTGTTTTTACATCTTTATAAAGTAGGAGGGTTAATTAAAGTTATATATATATTTATTTACGCAGAAAATAATAAGGTGATTAATATGGATTCAATGCCCTTCATATATTATTATACCGGTATTATCTATAATCTTCCCGACACACCATAGAACATTGATGGCAGCTTCAATTAAAGCCCTTGTAGAAGTATATGATGCAAGGTTATTATCTCACTTGTTTTATTAAATATTTCCACGGCTAAGTTTTTCTTAAGAAGATGCCAAGTGAAGAGCAGTTACATTACAGTCACATAATGATTCCATTTTTACGAATGGAATTGCCAGTGACGACACAGTACAGTGCCTCGGTCAGGGGTAAGCAAATTCTCTAGTCGGCGGGCCAGATGTGGAAAAATAAAGTCCTTGGTGGGCCGGATTATTAAATGAATAGTATCCAATATCTTAATTACAAGGTATGTTCAGATACAGTCTGCGGGGCCGGTTAAAATTCGTTCATAGGACTTATGTTGCCCATGCCTGACTTTGGTCCTGTACCACTGTTGCAGTGCTTTAGCCAGGCGGTTTTTATTTTGACGCAGAGTTGTATTTAACTTCACAACAACAGAAATCGTATTGATTTCGAAAATGCAGCTGCTAATAGAAAAATGTTCCGCAAGGACTTTCGCTTCGGAAAAAACTTTATAATTCGAATCGTAAGACCAGCCTCCCGTGTTGTATAGCATTATGTTTTCCCGTACATATGTAGCTCGAAAGGTTTAGTAACGTCTGTGAAACATTGATCGTTTTAGTTTTTTTATTCAAGCAATGGCGGCAATGTAAACTAACATTTAATATAAGTGCAACGCTGTCGGGCGCTAATTTTTTTCGGTTAAGGAGCTCATGACGAAATAACCCGGTGATAAACGAGAAAAAAATAATTATAAGGCTAGTTAGAGAGGAATTCTCTTATGCAGTGGGAACGCTATCAAAACGATACCTACAAAATATGCAGGTGCACTTGGTGCATTATTATAAGTGCGTATAGTCTGTAGCATATATTGTGTCCGGAACAAAGTGGTAGTAGGCCCTTTGTCGTACGTTGACTGCTGTTCATATATTTTTTTAAAATATTTAAGTTTTGGCCACAGTAGTTTGTATCTAATCTAAACCTTTTTGTTTATTGAAAACTGATAAAAACTGCTGGCACGCCGGGACAGACAAATTTATTTCGGGCTACAAATGTGGCACGCGGCCTCGAAAAGGTTGGTCATCACTGCCCATTCAAATTACCTTAGCCCAATCAAAGTTTTTACCTATTAAGCCCGTTTGCTTATTTCATGATATGATAATGTTTATCACCCAGAATAGAAAGGCCAGGGGTTTAACACACATACGGGCAATCGTCAGATTACCTTGCGCCCACCGTCGGGTTACCGGAGCTAATTCAGTGTGTTGTGTATGTTTCATACGTTCCTTTAATTTTGTAGAACCCATTAATCTGCTGGGTGCTGCATTATCGTTAAGTGCCTTGCCCTAGGACACAACCGACTAGTTAGTGAACAGTTTTAAATCGGCAACCCTTCCATTGAAAAGCGTCACATTAACCCAGCAGACTAAAATGTCGAACTAAATTGTACCATCGGAGTAAAACACATATAGACTAAACGTTAATCGTTTAATGAAAATTTTATCGTGTCATGTAAAATAGTTTTAATATTTTTACAGTTTTATTTTACAGTTTTTTACTGTTAATACAATCTGGTCTGGGTTATTCAATTATTTGTAATATTTTACTATTTATTGGCCACAACAGTTCAGATTGTCAAACCCGTTTTAGTAAGAATATTTTCCATCCCAAAGCAAATAAACAGCAACACCCATTTACAATATATAAACAAGATGAAAAGAAAAACCGTAGAAACTAAACTATTAATGACCGGGTAAAAGGTTTCTTGTTATCCGATAGCACAAAGCCGAGTTATGCTATGTATTTAACCGCTGCAAAGAATTTATGGTTACCTGTTCAAATATGAACATCCAAGGTATAATAATCAAAATTGTAGATCACAAACCGCCAAAGAATGGGTTGTTAACGGCCGGTAAGGCAATAAAGTTTTCTTAGAATAAAACATCAAAGATGTTTTTCGCTGATAATGGAGCTGCCAACGAAGAGGGAAAACATTTTTTGATCGGGCATTTAATTTTAACTATTTAATAAATTTTAAAAAATTAAAAATATTTATAGTTATAAGGGCTTCTCTATATAAAAGATCGTGTCGAAGATTGCGAAGCAATATTTCTGTTGTAACGTTGGTAGCAATAAATTGACATACTGTACAATGAATAAAGCAGTGCTTTTGTTGTTCTGTCTATTCGCTTGCTTGTTGCTGTTCAGTGAGTCGACTGATGGCTGGTTGACTTCAAGGCGACGTTCGGTGTCTCGTAGACGTTTATTACTTCTGAGCAGACGGAGGAGCATATTTTCGGGTCGAAGGCGAAGACGAAGGCGACGTAGCAGGTAAAATCGAAATTAGGTTAAGTTAGCTGTTTTAAAAAATAATACAAATTACATCATTTACTAGGTATTACAAGGACGAACAAGAAGAACCTGAAGGTAAATATGTTTCCGAGTGTAATATTTTGTTTTCGATTAAAACTACTTTTGGCTATAAAGCTGTATATACGCAAGATTGCACGATTGAAAAATAATTCTTGTTGCGGTCAAGACTGCGTGTTTTTTGGTTCAAACAGCTAACACTTTATTCAGATGCGTAGCGCGTTTAGTTCTTAACAGGGAAACGTCGTGATCCGTGGTTTTAGTCTATTTTCTGCTATACACTTTCGAGCATTATTTTAACCACCGACCGCTAGCATAGCCAAGTTTTAACTTAACGATGCTGAATTGTTACTTAAAGATGAAAACGAATTTGACTCGGAAGATCTAGACAACCTGGAAGACTCGGGAATCCTAGACGAGATCCAAGATCATCTTGATATTGACGGTGAGCAATAGAGAAAGTTAAAATAGTTGAATGAATAGACGTTAGTTTTCATCTTTACTCTTTCTGTAAATTAAACCTGACGCATAAGAAAAAATCGCGTTGGAAGATTTTTAATTTAATATATTGAAACAGATTGAATCTTTTTAATTATAATATAACCTCTGCTCACTATCCAGAGTGCTAATGTAATGCTGTATTGTGTATAGGTTGATTAATTGGGTTCAAGCTATTAATTGCCCAACAGCACGGCTGAGTGGGTTGGTGATTTATTTAGGCGAAAGGTTGTTGAATTAAAACCATCGCGAGCAAGTTGGCGCGCTCACTAAATACCAAGCACACTTCGTCCAAAACCTTTTAATGTGATTTTTACCTCTTAGAATAGAAATATCACATATATCCACTGGGTTCAGGTACTTACACCCTCCAGTTTGTAGATTTTTTTATATAGTTATTCAGAGAGAACACAATTTATATAATTTAATATACGGAAATATATTTTTTTATTATTTAATAAACCTTTATTTTAAATGTAATATTTACACTAATGAACAGAATATTTCTTAGTTGCCGATATAAGTGGATTTGATTCCATTTCAACATTTGTTCGTTCCTTGGTTCAAACAATTATATTACAGGAGAAAATAATGAAAACGACGAAGATGGAGATGAAGTCGAAGCTCCATAAACGCCTTTTGAAGTTATAAACGCTATTTACTTTAAGCGTTTTATCATTCATTCATTCCATAAAATTGGCCTATTAAACTTAATTAAAACCACTGAATATAAGTAATAAAATTTGTAGACTGCAATGAAATTTTCATGAATACACATTTCTATTAGCAAGTGTAGTAAAGTGCTTGAATAAAATTTTATATCGTATCGGAAATCTTGGTGATCTGTTTTTTTTACAATGTAAAAATTGGGGTATATACTTTATGGGTCGTCAACTCTCGTTAAGCGGTGGACACTCAGCCACAAAATGTGTCAAAACCAACCGCTTTGACTCGGGCGCCGCGTTACCGAACGGCCGGTGTTACAGGTATCGGGAACTAAAATCTATTTATAAGAATTTATTTGACCCAAGTGAAATGAATACTTTCTATTATAACTCGTAGGTCTTCTTTACTTTTGCTTCAAGAACACACAATTGTTTAAAACTCAATCATTTAGCCACTCGAATCTTGACCAGCGGGCAATTATGGGATATAGTAGTTTGTCACATAATTATATCTAGAAAAATATAAAAAAGAGGCCCACTTTTTAGACGGTTTTGCGTTATTGCATATATTTTTCAATTGGAAAAAATTATTTACTTAAAATTTCTGAGTTAGTTAAAGATTGGAAAATACAACTATCATTACAATAACCTTTTTTCCCTTCCCTGGAAAACCCTTTTTTTTCCTTTCCCTGGAAAACCCTCGCAAATAGATTGAGCATAGACAAATATAAATACCCTAGTATTATGCTTAAAAATAACTGCAAACTTTAATTCAAAATATTAAGATAAAGAATCGGAATACGAACCAAATTGACGCGTAAGTCTTATACCTTTTAACCCTTTTCCGGGAAATCCCCAGAAATTCTATTCTAGTGAAAATTATGATAGGACTCATTTATTTACGCTCCATATAATAAAAAGGAACTTGTCAAATCAAGATATGTCTTCTGAATGTGTTAGCTTTGATGATTTGGACTTGAAGTTGCAAATTCTTAGTTATGTATACAAAACAAATATTCGCAACATCCAAAAATATAAGCACATCGCCATTTTTCTAAATTTTCAAAGCAAATTATTCTTTAATTACTGCTATTTCGGGACTGGTAATATTATTTTCTTAAAATTACTATAAAAGTCGTAGATTAATAAAATAAACTGGAAATAGGATAAACGCATGCCCCAAGTTACCACGTAATATTCATACGTGGATATATAGTACAGTATCGTATATAAAGAAGCTAAACAGCTAAAACCAACAAAAATCGATATTCAACTTAAATGCGAACTCAAATACTTTGTATATACCATACCCACCAAAAGCATTTTTCCGGGAAACACACCCAACAACTTCCCTCAAACCGCGGTGAGCAGTCTGCTTTAAATGAACTAAGTTAAAACTTTTTTGGAAGTGTTAGCAGTTAGCTAATATGTATTAGATAACGCAGTGGCAAATTTTGGATGAATCACTCTAGAAAAAAATTATTAAATAAACATACCAATGTAGATGATTGAAAATATCTCAGTTTACCTTAAAAATTCCACAAAATTACAATATACAATTCATTAATTTTTTTACCGACCTTAGTTTCGAACCCAGGGTGAGTTCGTTGCTAAGACCGTATTTTGTATGTATGTCTGTATATGTATCGGTCGCGGTAACCATTCGGTGTATAAAACAGCTGACCACTCAAAATCGGCAAAAAGAATAAAAAAATAATTTGAACATATATCAAATTAAGACCAAACTTTTATAGTTATTAGCTATAATCTTATAATTATGTAATGGTATATTCAGTCGCAATTGGCATATAGTCTTGGTATTTTACAGTGTTATTCGGCTGTAAAATTTATTGTATGATATCCCTTGTTGGAACTGTCTATATATGTTTTGGTGTGGCAATAGGGAGGTTATCACAAACATTAAAAAAACATAATACAGCATTTGAATGTGGTAGGGGAGATGTGGCTGCGGTGAGCCAGTGGGACCTAAGAGACAGTGGAATTATATGGCCCCTAGAGGCGCAATATTAAAAAAAACATTTCTGGTACCGAGCTTTCTTAACCTCCTTGCCATGACCAAATTTTGATGAGTTGGCGCTTTTCTTTTTAGAACCAAAAAACGATTTGCGTGCCCAAAACGAACTTTATTTGTTTTGATACATGGTTTAATTAGAACTAGTTAATGACAAGATTAGGGTAATTTTTTAAACAAGCAGTCTAGCTATTTAGGTTTATTTTTACCAAGTGAATCTTCATTCCGAATGAGATTTTTTAAAAGGCAGGGTATTTATTAAAAATTGAAGCATGTGGGAGCTTTGAGCCACAGTGGCTTAAAGATCCTTTTTTCATTGATAGACTAATATGTCATTTTAGCAGAAATAGACAGCAATTTTATGAAAAATGCCTACTTTAAAAAAAAGAAAATCAAATAAAGGTTTGTTCTCCCAATCTGTGGTACAGGCAGCTGTAAATGAAGTTACATGTAACAAAGTCAGCATCAGATCTGCAGCGAAGAAATATAACCTAGATCGTTCCACATTGCAACGATATGTTAAGAGAAGTGGAGGTAAAGCTGCATCGGTCAGAAAATGTTCAATGGTCACATTGTAACAGCCAAGATTTAACAGTTGTGTAAGATAATTTAGTATGGTTGTGCTTGAAAATGGCTGGCGAAGACTGGCTAAAAGGATTCCGTCGGCGCCAAGGCAGCATCAGCTTAAGAAGCCCGGAATCCACTAGTTTGGCAAGAGCTATGGCATTTAATCAACATAACGTCTCGGAATTTTTTGTCAAATTGAAAGAACTGTATACCCGCAACAATGTTCCTGCTCAACGAGTTCGGAATCTGGATGAGCCTGGTGTAAACACTGTTCAGAATGGAGGTAAAGTGCTTTGTGAAACCGGTTCAAAGCAAGTTGGACAGATAAAATCGGGGGAACGTGGTGTAAATGTAACAATGTGTTGTTGCATTAATGCACTGGGTCATTGCTTGCCACCAGCGTATATTTTTCCCAAGAGTAAATTTCAAATCCCATATGTTAAAAGGTGCTCCAAGTGGTAGTTTGGGACTGGCAAACAGTTCAGGGTGGATAAAGGACACATTATTCCCCACTGTTCTTCAGCACTTTATCTCTCACATGAATGTGTCATGTTCAAACCCTGGTATTCTAACAATGGACAACAATTCTAGTCACCTCTCTATTGAATGTATTGAGCTTGCTCGTAAAAGCGGACTGTCCATACTTACTTTTCCACCTCATTGCAGTCATCGACTGCAACCGTTAGATGTTTGCGTCTTTGGCCCATTTAAGCGGTTTTATGGCTCATTTTGTGATGCATGGCATTGCACCCACCCTGGTTAACCTATCACGATATATGATGTGGCGGAAATATCTGCTAATGCGGTCTTGAATCATTTTCTCCAGAGAATATTACGTCAGCGTTTAGATCAACTGGAATTTTTCCATTTAATTCTGAAGTATTCTCTGAAGATTCATTTCTTCCATCCACAGTCACCGACCATGACCATCGAGATGACATGGATGCCACAAACGGCAATGTCGCAACGTTGTGCAGTTATAGTTTGGATGAATCCCTCACCTCTAACGGAGATATTACTGCTGCTGCTGGTAAATCAACTTCCAACATCGAAATCTTAAGAATACTGAGTCCTCACCCCAAATCAACCAGAAAAGCTAAATCAAATAGAATGCGAAAGAAAAGTGCTGTAATTACTGACACTCCGGAAAAAAAAAAATAGAATTGTTGCATTAAAAAACAAAACAGTAAAACAACCACTTTTTGTAGTTGAAAGCAACAGTGATACTTCAATCGACGATACATATTCTCTAGCTGAAAGTGAGTGCAGAGATGACGAAGAAGGTACTTCCAATGAAATATACAGTCTCTAAACCCAAAAGAAGGAAATTTTGTTGTGGCTAAAGTTTACACGAGCGCCCATTACTTCAAATGCTTTGTTGGCAGAATAAATTCCTCCGTAGATCAAAGAAACTAAATAATGGATTTGTATACCCAGACATTGAAGATGTTGCTTCTTTCCATTTTAAAGACATTGTGAAGATACTCCCTTCTCCCCAAGCTGCATGCAACAGCAGCACCAAAAGACTGAGCAGTGTGATAAGATTTGCTCCAAATCTTACATCTGTATAAAGTTTTGGGGCAGATCTAACATTTTCATTGTAGCTAACCTATTTGTTGTTCGTGTTTTAACTTTTCATTGGTTGAATATTGATTCATGTTGGTTATAAATGCTTTTGAAACCTAATAAACGTAAATTGTTTCTATAAAACTGAATTAAATCCCAATGGCTCATAGGTCCTATAGGGGTGGATCATCGGTCCCAAGAGTGTGGTAATATTAACACATTTTAAAATAAATATCTGCTTTTACTCAAGTAACATGTTGGTACTATACATACTTTACAAATGAATTTAATGACATAACCTATTCAAAGACTAAATTATTGCAGTTTAAAAAAATCCTGATCATAGGTTTGTGGAGCTCGCTATAGTTTTTGAATATTGGTAGTCGTTAGTTGGGGTTGGGTTGAAGCTTAACCTGACGTTCTGGCGAGCCGCGCTGTGGCCAAGGTTATCCTTTAAAACCACTGGACGCTTTAAACCACATATAAACGCTGCCTCTGTCTAATACTCTTGGTTTCGGAATCTAAGTCAAAGTCTCAGCATAAAGTTTATTCTTCATCTTAAGCACGCACATCATACAGTCATAGTTACATTTTGATAGTTAGTTTCGTTTTCGATATATCTTTTCTTATCAATCACAATCGGTTATATAGGACGTGGATAGAAAAGTGCTCTGGGGCAATACAAAGCCACCAGACAGAACTTTTTAATTGTTCTGTGAAAATTACTCTTAACTGTTTACAAGCGGAGAATAACATGTCAAAAAAAACGATAATACACGCGGGAAGCAGCCAATAAAACAATTAAAACACGTATAGCCTAAGCTGACGTTGTCTTTTCCGTCGTCGAACAGGCGCTATACATATTTTAATATACATAAAAGTATAAACATGCGGATGCAACAACACTTCCTTTTTTCCACGTTTTTTTTTAACTTTTGAATAATATAAACCAGATCACGTTGTGCATCCCGGAAGTTCAGGCGAAATGATCGTCAAATTGATCGGTCCACGATTCCACACAGTCTTGAAAATTTGACATGGTAATTTCTGCAAATACTAGGAACATGGTTGGGAGAAAAAATACAGGGCTATACATGTGGGAAAACCGGGTTTGTGCATTGTATGTGAGTGTGGAAGCGTGATATAAATGTAAAAATATAGTGAATGTGTCGTCTTATATCAAGGTAGCAACGCCACGACTTGCATATAACATAAGCCCTTTTTAAATATGTGCCAGCAATTTGAGTCAAAAGCGAGCGTCCGACGACTCGTGTCAAAACGAGAAATAAAAAAACAAAGCGATCAATCAAACGAAGAAACAAAATAACGAGCGACCTGTCATATAGGTTTTACGACTCGAATTAGATAACGAAAATAAACTCGCTTGGGAGTATTTCTATAACAATAGACAAAGGCAATTAAACATATGCCGTATAACGCCATTAAACTGTGCGGTGTTTGTAAAATCCTGTTTTACACCCGAAACATATTCGGAACATCCGACACATTGACTAAGAGGCGATTAGACAATTAGACATCGCGTATTACATGCGGCGCGATTACCATAGCTATACAGAAGTATGCTGGTATGGTTCAATAAGCTTTTTGACGTTTGATAGACGTCGTAAGGCGTAGGCCTATACGCCCACCTATTTCCACAGGCTGAACGTGAACACTAACGGTCGTGGGGCAATTAATAGACTTCGCCCGAGAAGAAACAATAATATGACGCGGTGAGAAAGAGTATAACCGCATGAACGACGCGCATCGTTTACGCAAAAGAACAATTAGACGGAGCGAGTGATGCCTCGTAGGCTATATCACTGAAAAGGCCCAACTGCGGGCAGTAGAGAAAACAATTCTCGTTAAACATATATATGCGCGTATTAGACCGAATGAATGCGCGTTGCATGGCATGATTAACTAAGGGTCATGGTAGCATAATCGTTAAAGCGTTACTGACCTTGTCTAAGACGGAGTGAGTGCATGCAGACTGTGAGAAACTTCGATTGTACTGTTGTACGCGGATGGTACATGAAATCGCTGCATAAGCGAGTTTGCTCTTCGTGTTTGTAAGAAGTCTGTAGAGTGAAACACCGAGATTATGCATTCTTGCAATAGCCTAGTAATATCGAACCAATCCAGAACCACTAATATTTGCAATTCGTTAAAGATAAAAAAAAATACATAGGATGTTAAAGTATATTAACAAAAATTACAAAAAATATCTATATCGAACCAAAACAAATAACAATACAATCCTCTTAATCGTTCGTAAAGGTAACGGTGTCATTTCTTCGTTCGTCGACAGGTTTCTTCGACGATGCTTTGAACTTGAGTTGAATAGAGAGCGTTGTCTTTTTTTAAATGGATGCCAACATCGACCAGCGAAATCGGGGCGTTTCTTACTTGCTTCTTAAAGTTGATTTGAAGGTGCTTCTTAAAACTGCTAGATGTGTCTTTCAGGTTTCTTGTCGACGTCTCGACTCGATGAAAATACACAGTTCGTGCACAATGGAGATGACTTGAGACTTAATTGACCGACTCGTCGTTGCGTATGAAATTGAAACTTCGAATTGAAGTTCACGTCGAAAATTGTCCGCTTGTTTTGGTCTTCTTCAAAACAAGATTGGGTCACACACTCTTCTCGAGAAAGTTGCGCGTTCAAATCACGTCGGGCTCAACAATGTGGAGCTCGCTATAGTTTTTGAATATTGGTAGTCGTTAGTTGGGGTTGGGTTGAAGCTTAACCTGACGTTCTGGCGAGCCGCGCTGTGGCCAAGGTTATCCTTTAAAACCACTGGACGCTTTAAACCACATATAAACGCTGCCTCTGTCTAATACTCTTGGTTTCGGAATCTAAGTCAAAGTCTCAGCATAAAGTTTATTCTTCATCTTAAGCACGCACATCATACAGTCATAGTTACATTTTGATAGTTAGTTTCGTTTTCGATATATCTTTTCTTATCAACCACAATCGGTTATATAGGACGTGGATAGAAAAGTGCTGTGGGGCAATACAAAGCCACCAGACAGAACTTTTTAATTGTTCTGTGAAAATTACTCTTAACTGTTTACAAGCGGAGAATAACATGTCAAAAAAACGATAATACACGCGGGAAGCAGCCAATAAAACAATTAAAACACGTATAAGCTGACGTTGTCTTTTCCGTCGTCGAACAGGCGCTATACATATTTTAATATACATAAAAGTATAAACTTGCGGATGCAACAGGTTCCACACTTCCCCTACCAAAAGGACAAACAAAACCAGGACTTTTATATATGTAACTCCTGCAAAGAGTTTATGGTCATTAACCAGCTGTTTAAATCTTAAAATCCGAAGCATAATATTTAAAACTAAAATGTAGCCTACCCCAAAGGATGGTATTTTACGACCAGGTGTCTTGTGAAAGGCAATAAAGTTTGGTAACAATAAAACTTCAAAGGTGTGCGATAAGTGATAATAATTGCTCCTTTGATCAAGCAGTTAAATTAAACTCTTTAATAAACTTTAACAAAAAATAAATACAAATATTTGTAGTTGTTCTCTATATAAAAGACCGGGTAGAAATTGTCATATCATTATTTCTGTTGTTACAGTGTTAGCATTGAATTGACAAACTGTACAATGAATAAAGCAGTGCTTTTGTTCTGTCTATTCGCTTGCTTGTTGCTGTTGAGTGATTCGACCGATGGGTGGTGGGTTGCAAGGCGTCGTTACTCGAGGAGAAGGTATTACAAGGACGAACAAGGGGGCACCCAAGGTAGATATTGTTTTCTTGCGTATTACTTTTTTGTCAAGACTTTCTTTGACCATTAAAAGCTCTGTACGCAAGACGATTGAGCGATACTCCTTGATGCGGCCAACACTACGTGTTTTTTTAACAACTAAAACTTTTGGTCTGTAAAATAAGACAAGTTGCCACTTTCGGACATTACTCCGACCCACAACCGTCATTACAGTCAAGATTTAACCTAATGATGGTGTCTATTTACTTAGGTAAAAACGAATTTGATTCGGAAGATCTAGATGAGCTAAGAGACTCGAGAATCCTAGACGAGATTAAAGATCATCTTGATATTGACGGTGAGCATTAAAGAGATTAAACAATGCGTTGTGCAAAACAGTGTTGATTCGCCGTTTTCCCGACGTAAGTGGTTGAATGGACGGTCGGGTGTCATTTCTATCCACGCGCGGTTGTGGAAATCAATCATGATACAGGAGGACAAGTCGTATTTTAGGATTTTCAGTTCTGAAGACAACTTATTAATACAAAGGCTAATGAAATATATTGTGTATAGGGTTGTTTAATTAGATTTAAGCCGTTAAATGCCCAACCGCACAACTGAGTGGGTTGGTAATTCCTCACAGTTCGTCTGGAATATTTTAATGGGATAGGATATTTATGTTTATCCCCGTGATTGGGGAACCCAAGGGGATTGACACAAGGGCAAACCCAGTGTGCCTGTATGATTCACACGTTCCTTCAATTTAGTAGAACCTAATAAGCTGCTGGGTTCAGACAATGTCCGTAAAGTGCCTTGCCCAAGGACACAACTGTTTAGCTAGCGACCAGTTTCGAACCTAAAACCCTTCGGCTGAAAGGCGACGCACTTAATTACTAAACTAATCTGTCGGAATGCGAGAAATAACTCATCAATTTTCCGGGTTTAGCTATTTCATATAACAATTGTTTATTATTCTACTTTTACTACATTAAATAAGTCGTATTTCCGTTTTATTTTAATTATAGGTATTGATACGTTTAAAAACAAATGATACGGTTAATCCAAGATATGTAAATTTTGCATTTGTTACAGAAAAAGAAAATAAAAACGATGAAGATAGAGGGAGATAAAGCTCCATAAACGCCTTTTGAAATTATTAAATCAAGCTATTTAACAATTTATCATTTAGTCATACTATAAAATTAGCTTACTATGTTTAATTAAAACCACGTTAAATAAGACGTAAACTTTGTAGAGTGCAATAACCTTTTCATCAATGCTTATCTCTTTCAGGAAATGTAGTAAAGTGCTTAATAAAATTTTATAGCGTATCGGAAATCTTGGTTGTTTTTACGATGTCAATACTGGGGGTATAAACTTTATAGATCGCCAACGCCCTCTTATATAGCTTACATGCGTCGGAAATGCAACCACTAAGTTTTGTCAAACCCAACTGCTTTAATTCGAGCGCCGCGTTAGCTAAGGATAAAATGATTACTTTTTGTTATAACTCGTCATAATTTAGTTTTGATCACGAAACATCCTAAAGCCGACTCCCCCATTGCACTAGTCGTGTTACCGCACACTTTTCTTCAAGGCTTAGTGTAATTTTTTACATTTATTTTATTTATTATTTTAATGTGGGTTAAGCGGCCACGTCTAATTATACCGATACTTAATAATTTATTGGTTATTAGACGTGTTTTAACGACTGTCGTTTTGCCGTTGTTATCCCGTTTACTAAATTTATATCAAAGGTCCTGCTCCGTGTTTTCATCGTGGTAACAAAAAAGAAACTGGAAAGTGTCAACCACGTGTTTAACCGCCACTATTTGTAAAACACATGTTGTATGCCACATACTTATGCTACAGGGTCACTAACCACAATTTGTATTTAATACACCGAGTATGTAGTTTGTTTCTGCAAGCATAAACGCATGGGTCCCATAGTTATCCAACCAAACTTCTTTGTCATGTCTAGTTAAATAAAGAATACACGTCTTAAATTTACGAACATTTCACCACAAATGTTTTAAATTAAAGCTTCTTTTTAAGCGCTGTAGTGAAATAAAGCGAAATTCCCAAAACAGCCCGATTTAGTTTTTTACTGTTTCAGGAAAGGCAACTTGGTTTAGTAGATAAGTTTCTGTTTTACATATGTGGGTTATGTTATGTAACAATTCTTAAAGTTTTAATTTGATTAGTCGACCCCTTGTTGGAGATGTCAGTGCGATATGGCATGCCTGTCACAATCATAATTCAGGAACATACCTTTGTTTTTAAGAAAATTATCACACGTAAATGTTTCTTTCTTTTACTCGGCACAAAGTGTCTAATGGTCCAACATTTCACCAAATCTTATCAAAATTAGATCAGCCGTTTAAGCGATATGCTTGCAAAAGCAAATTTATTAAAAAAAAACGTTTTTGTTTTTAACGTCCCAGGGGAATTCCCCTGGATTTATTACTCAACATTTAGGTTTCTGCATATTTAGAACATGTTGTTTTACAAATGTCAAATTTTCATTGCGATTTTATAACTCACTTCCTTTGGTAGATGTCGGGGCGACATGACATGCTTGTTACAATTACGATTTCAGAACAAAATCCTATTTTTAGGGTATTTTCCAAGGTCATTTTTTTATTTCTTTAAAGTGTTAAATCAGTGACTAATGCACATATATTCCAGAAAATTTGATTCAAACTGGAGCAGCCGTTCAAGCGCTATGCCCAAAAAAGTGTATTTTTTTAGAAAAAACTAGAGTTTTGTTTTTTAAACGTCCCAGGGGGAATCCCCTGGATTTGTTACCCAAAATTTGTGTTTCTTTATATTTAGTCCATGTTGTCTAACAAATAACAAAGTTTAATTGCGATTCCATTTTTCCTTCTGGTAGATGTCGGGGTGACACGGCATGCTTGTCACAATCATAATTTCCGAACAAAATCCCATTTTAGGGTATTTTCCTTGGTAATGTTTTTATTTCTTTTAAGTGTTAAATCAGTGACTAATGCATGCGGCGATCGCCTATGTAAACCATCTTAATTATCAACATCCGCGATCAGATTGACGTCATCCACTCGGAAACTGCAGAATCACAATGAGAACAGTATGACGCAAGTTGACCGGAGATCATTATGACGTATTCGTCACGAGACGCCTGAGGCCTGTTCTTGTGCGACAAAGTGTTACGGGCGTTGTGGACTTCCTCGCCGATCTTGACTGAAGTGAGAGATAGAAAACGAAGCGAGGAGACTGGTGGCTGACCAGGGCAGAACCGAGGTGACTGCCACCTGGCGCGCGTTAAGCGCTAGGTTATTGAGACTTTGTGGTATAGTTGACAGAAGAGGAACACGGAAAAAGTCGAATCTGCCGGTTTAAACAAAGAACGAGTTGACAAGCCGCAAAGGAGAACGAACTGTCTATTAAACGCATCGCGCAGTTATTCCGACGCCAGCCGGTTCAGCGAATCGATTCCCGAGTAAAGTGCATTGTTTTATAACTAACCAACGTTCAATAAGCGTGGACTCGATCCTTGGATGTCGGATATCGGAGTCCGCATATATATTCGAGCCACGCGGTGCAGCACAGAGCGTCCACCCATAACGCCAAACGTGGACACACATAGGGTCAAACACCCCCGACGAACGTCAAACGTTGCAATGCACATACATTCTAGTAAATTTGATTCAAATTGGAGCAGTCGTTCAAGCGCTATGCCCAAAAAAAAGTATATAATTTTAGAAAAAAGTAGCGTTTTGGTTTTAACGTCCCAGGGGAATTTCCCTAGATTTATTATCCAAAA
>CH001686.1:45796-55902 GCA_000149265.1 Ciona savignyi | reverse complement strand
TCAATTCGTCCGGCCCGTTAGTCTAACGGTTAAGTGCGTCGCCTTTCAATCGAAGGTTGTAGGTACGAAACTGGTCGCTATAGCTAGTCGGTTGTGTCCTTGGGCAAGGCACTTTACGGACGTTGCCTGAACCCAGCAGATTAATGGGTTCCACCAAATTGAAGATACGTGTCTATCATATAAAACACACTGCAATAGCTCCGGTAACCCGACGATGGGCGCGAGGTGATCTGACGATTGCCCGTGTGTTAACCCCTTGGTTTTCCCATTCACGGGGATAAAGATGAATATCCTATTCTATCCTAGGTCAATGGTCGGTCGTCGATTGATTTGTTGTTTGTTTCCATTTTATTTGTTTTTCTTTGTATTTAGCCCAAAATTCTAAGTTGCGATTTTATTATTTGAATTTCTGCAGGTCAAAATCAAAGTTAAAACGATAAAACAATCGCACGTGATTGTGACATTGTGCATATACCAGAAACCGTGCGCTCGTTGGACGACCGAAAATGCTAAGGAAATGCAATATTGACAATTTAGGAAGAATAGAACACAATGCTTTACCCAATCGCCGAAAGTCACATCGCCACAGACGGCACGGGGGATTTCCATCGGTAGAAGAGTTTGCTGATAAAGTATTGCCGTTTCACAACCATCTGTCATTTATATATTACCCGGTTGTGTTTTTCCAAGTCATACAAAAGAATGATTGCAATTGTCTTTGTTCTTACCTGATTCTTCACTGGACTGGCATGAGCTGTACGCAGTGGTGTACCTAGCCGGGGGACAACGTAGACATTGTCTACCCAAAATTCTGGGACAATCAAAAACAAAGAAATGGAAAAAAAGTTTATGCGGCGATATTAAATTGCTCCGTAATTCTAATTACGCGAGTCATCTTCAAATAATTCAGAGGTTTTAACGAAGCGATTTTTCGTCGTTTTCTTCGAATTACCGCGTAAATCGCATTCCAAATATAAAAATATTGCTTTGCTTGCAGAATGACACGTTTGCGTCTTTTTGGCCACGTGGTTAAGGATCCATTGAACTATTACGTAATCATAGACTTACACACGTGTTTCTCAATGTTCTTTTATTATCACCGATTACATTTGCGGAGATTGTAATTAGTCTTCGCACCACGGAGATTAAGACCACATGCCGACCAGTATCTTACTTGCACGAAGATAGTAGATGTTAAGGTGTTTTCATGTCAAACAATTTGTTCGAATGATTTGATTTTTTGGCGTATTTCTAATTTGATTAAAAACACACAACAGAGCGTTATAACACTGTCATTTGTCAGAATATCACGTGTCACAGTTCGATGATGCATAAAATTACGGAAATACGAAAATAAATACGGAGAGTAATTAAAAATATTTCGTAAACCGCGACGCCATTGGGGTGGGTTATACCGATTACGACTGTGTTATAACATAGTAACACATATTGCAGACTCACTGTTAATTGTGCAATATAGCGGAAATATACGACATAGTTGATTGTAAAGCATTTTTTGTGATTTCGACTGAACGAAATTGTATGTACTTATAAACGTTTAATTGCGACTCTAAACAAAATGGCGTTTAGTCCAGATGTCAGTCAAAGCTCCGAGAGCCTGTAGGAAACCGCAACTCGTGGTGGGTCTTTATTCCTTTGATGGGGGGGCTTATCGCGCTCGCTCTCTCCAGGTGCAGTTGTCTGCGTGGTTCACTCGGAGATTTGACTGACATTTGGACGAAACAGTATTTCATATAATGATTTAATATATGCCAAAGAAATAGTGGGTGATCATTTGAATAATAAACAACTTTCAGTTAAGGTTTTTTATTATAGTCCGCATTACCAGAATGTTTTTTGGGTAATGCGTAATTTATATAAAATAGTAGCATTATTATACATAGCGCAACTTTGATTAAATTGCGATGGCCCTTAGTTTGGTCAACGTATATTTCAAACCCCATTTTTTCAAGTAGTTGTGTAACTGCTATAATTTATAGAAGTCAAATGGACCTAGCGGACCTAGCAGACCTAGCGCTGGACCTAGCACACCTAGCGCTGGACCTAGCGCTGGACCTAGCGCTGGACCTAGCGGACCTAGCGCTGGACCTAGCGCTGGACCTAGCGCTGGACCTAGCGGACCTAGCGCTGGACCTAGCGCTGGACCTAGCGGACCTAGCGCTGGACCTAGCGGACCTAGCGCTGGACCTAGCGGACCTAGCGCTGGACCTAGCGGACCTAGCGGACCTAGCGGACCTAGCGCTGGACCTAGCGGACCTAGCGGACCTAGCGGACCTAGCGGACCTAGCGGACCTAGCGGACCTAGCGGACCTAGCGGACCTAGCGGACCTAGCGCTGGACCTAGCGCTGGACCTAGCGCTGGACCTAGCGGACCTAGCGGACCTAGCGGACCTAGCGCTGGACCTAGCGGACCTAGCGCTGGACCTAGCGGACCTAGCGCTGGACCTAGCGGACCTAGCGGACCTAGCGGACCTAGCGGACCTAGCGGACCTAGCGGACCTAGCGGACCTAGCGGACCTAGCGCTGGACCTAGCGGACCTAGCGGACCTAGCGGACCTAGCGGACCTAGCGGACCTTGCGGACCTAGCGGACCTGTACAAAATAGAGGGACCGAAGTGTGGCGCACCTAGCTAACCCCTGTGGCGCACCATTTGAGAAGCACTGCGTTAAATAAACACAATTTAAAGATTTGTTAAAGTTCGAGCTATTTCTACACACTGAATTAAAATCGCTAAAAATTTTCGTTAAATTTACCCTAAAACAGTATAAAGTTGATCTTTTAAACACTAACTTCACGGTACCTGTTACGACCCCTTTAATTATGTCCGATGAACAGCTTGCACGCTTGAACAGTTACTCACTTCGTAGGCCTCACGAACACCAATGATTTTGTCGTTAAACGTATTGAAGCGTTGAAGCGGTTATATTACAAGAAAATAAACAACATATTCGTAATTATAAATTAAACATGTCGCTTTTACTTCATTCTAAGACATATGCGTACCTAAAATTTGGCGTGTCCTTGTTTAAACATTGCATTACATTAATATGGGCGGGTCCACAGTAGCCACCGGGACCAAGAATTTAGGCCATAGAAGGCCCATTACTCCAGCGCCCTGAGCTATCATGAAACCGTGATATAGCGGTCAGGTCGGCCCGTTTCCTTAAGAAAGCTGACTAAATGCTTGACCGGGATAGATGCGAGGTCATCAGATTTAAAAACTCCAAAATTTCTCCATCTTGTCATAGCAAATGCTGGACTTTGGCCAACATAGTGTAAAGGGGTCTCGTCTTCTTCTTGGCAGAAGAGACAGGTTGCACATGCTGTGCGCATGAGGATGGATTGGTGTTTGGCCAAATTTGCATGACCAGTGATAATCTAAAGAATATATCGTAAATGTCTCCGCCGCATGATTTCCTTGGTCAAGGATAGGCCTGGCCCAAGATACTCCTTCATCTGACGCCACAGTGTTGTCTTCTTCTTCAGCATGTTTTCGGCTCATCCACGCCTCCAATACTGTCCTGACAGAGCAGACAGGAATACAGAGGGATGGTTCTGGACCGATGAACGCAGTCCTGGATGCGTCACAAGCCAACTCATCAGCTTGATAATTTCCATTAAAGTATAATGGCCTGGAATCCAGCAGAGTTCCACAAGATTAGGCCTAAGCCCTTCAAGATTGTGAAGAAGGTGCAATGTCTCTCGCAGCAAGGAGATATGAATCTTCAAGCTCATTAGAGCCTTCAGAGCAGCCTAAATATCACTGTGAATGATGATGGACATTTTTGCAGTATTCCAAGATTGAGAATCCTCGCAGCATGGTTTATTGCAAGGATCTCTTTCTAAAAAAACTGAGGGGAAGCTTCCAAGTGAAAAGCTGAACATTTAAAGGTATAACGATTTCGTCAAAAACATTTCTTAATCGTGATGAAGCTGAGAGAGAAGTGATTTTAACTACACAAATTTCGTGGATATTACAAGTACGTAAATTAGCCCTGCATCCAGCATTTATCAATTGATTACTGTGAATTTAATGATAAATATGTTAAAAGTGCAAATAAAATGACCTAAATTATAACTAAGCAAAAAAATGCATCAAAATTATCTAAAAGGTGTAAAAAAGTGTATAAAACAATTCACAGATAACGAGCACTCAAGCACGTTACAGAAACTCAAAACAAATCTTCACAAAAGTTATATGGAAATATCCGTTATTTATTCACATGATTAGCAAGTTTGGCACTTTGGTAAATCAACTGAAATACAAGCAACGCGTTTTCGTATATTGTCGGGTACAAGGTGTATGAAGTTTAACGAATTTAGTAATAGAAATGTAAAACGAACATAATAACATTACTACTTCTATACAATATGTTACTCTGCATAATCACAACATAGTCATTGCAAACGTATGTATACGTCACGAAGCGTAAGTTTTAGAATTCCGGGAATGTTAACAAACATCGCTAAACGAATTTGTGACGTCAAATAATTGTTTGTCATTTATCTCAATTTTAACTTACTTGGTAGTCGGTGTTTAGATACGTTGCGGCTTGTTTTTAGATAGAAGTTAGAAGTGTTTCATTATAGCGTTTAAGGTAGCTTACCATTTTATCATATTATGCAGTTTTTTGTATGTTAAATGTAACACTGTGATCAGTTTTAAACCACAAATCATGAAATACTTTGCTCTGTTGATTATCTTCGGTAGTTTGTACATTGTTGCATCAGGTAATAAATTAGTTTTTTTTCTAAAATTGGATATTTTGTTAAACCTATATACATTACAGAGAGTCCAACGTCCCAAAAAGGAAGCTCAGAGCTTCAATCTGAATCAAAATTCTCGAACAGGAATGCGTTTGTTAAGTACAATGTGTGCCAGAGTTCTCCTCCAAATTTTATCAACGCAACAGCAAGACCCCAAAATCCAAACCTTCCCCATAAATTTAATTTGACTGTAAAAGAAATTTTCACCCACGGTTTTTTGTTTGAACTTGTGCGAACCGACGAGCCCACAGGCTGGGATACGATGCTGATTGTGGATTGGGTGATTTACACAGGTGAGCAAACTAGATCTTGAATACAATGCAGTAGATACCAAAGATTGTCAACTTCTTGTTAGATACAACCATTTCAAAAACCCATTTTGACTCTACGCTAGTTTCTGCATGCATAAACGATCGGTTTCCTGGTTGGCATATGACTCCGACATGTGACTCCGATCTACCAGACGGGGTAAAGGAATAACAATGTCATTTGTTTGATAACATGGTCTATCTCAGCGGTTCTCAAACTTTTTTTAAAAAAGTTACGCAACGGTCCCCTAGCAATTGTTGAAATGACTCACGGTCCACCAAAAATATGGAAGTAAAAAGAAAAATTTAGAAACGTTAAAATTCTAAAACAAAACATATTAACCCGGATGCACGGCTTAAGGAAAAACGAGACGCCTCTAATATTCATTGGCATTTTTAAATGTTTACTCCTACTATAATAGGAGTTATACTATTTCCCACTATAGTAGGTGTTCTGCAGTCTCAGATAGGCTTGTTGGTACTTTTGAATTACACTAATGTGACATCAAATAGCTTCTTGTGATGTCATAAATGCCTATGTAGCCTGTAAGCTTTCATGACAAATTGTGTTTGTTAAATTAATTGGAAGAAAAGTTGCGTGAAAACTTAATTTTACACAATTTTTTTTCTTCACGAGCGTCGTTTTAATTTTTTGAAAGGTGCTTCGCGGTCCCAGAAAATTGACTCGCGGACCCAAAAAGACCGCGAACCCCAGTTTGAGAACCGCTGGTCTATCTTATGTAGAAATCAAAATTCTGGGTGACACATCCTGTTAAGTTTACCTGTTAAGTTACACACAACTGTTATGTTTGACATTGTTTATCCGGCCCGATGGTCTAGCCTAGCGGTTAAGTGCGTCGCCTTTCAATCGAAAGGTTGCAGGTGCGAAACTGGTCGCTAGCTAGTCGGTTGTGTCCTTGGGCAAGGCACTTTACGGACATTGCCTGAACCCAACGGATTAATGGGTTCTACCAAATTGAAGGAACATGTCTATCATATACAACACTGTGCAATAGCTCCGGTAACCCGACGATGGGCGCGAGGTGATCTGACGATTGCCCGTGTGATAACCCCCTAGGTTTTCCCATTCACGGGGATAAACATGAATATCCTATTCTATCCTATCCTATCCTTAGTGATTTCCAATTTGCGGTTTGTTTTAGGATTACCCACAAGCTGCAAAGAAGCATTGCGGTTTGGACTAAACGAAAGTGGAATACAACGCATATATAATCCGGATAATAAGCAAACTTTGGAAGTTTATTGCGATCAAACCACTGACGGCGGCGGTTGGATGGTCGGTTGAGTTTTCATCAATAGAATGTTCCACACAGCTAATAAACGAACATTCCAGGTTTTTCAGCGTCGGAGGGATGGATCTGAAAACTTCTATCGAACTTGGTCTGAATATCAGGAGATGTTTGGAAACCTAAGCAACGAATTCTGGTTTGGTGGGGTTTGTTTTAATTTGTTAATATTTATCATTTAAATTAGTTAATATGATTGAATCGTAATTTAAGGAAACGAAAATCTTCATGCTTTAACCCGATCTGGGAATTATGAATTAAGGATCGAATTGGAAGATTGTGCAAACGTGAGAAAGTTTGCAAAATACAGGTAAGAACATTACAAATTTACAGTCATTTTAATAATATAGTTTATATAACAGCTCCTTTTCCATCGGCTCAGCTCAAGAAAAGTATACTTTGAAAGTGACAGGTTACTCTGGAGATGCAGGTAAATATGTAAAGAGTTAAGGGTTGGAAGTCCTTAATTGCTTTCATTTCTGTAGGCGATTCGCTTTCATCCCACCACAACGGGCGACCCTTCAGCACCAAGGACGTGGACAACGATATCAGTGGTGATAATTGCGCTGTCCTTTTCCATGGAGCTTGGTGGTATGGTAATTGTTATAATTCCAACTTAAACGGGGAGTACTTGAAGTGCCAAACCACAACGCTCCGAGCTGCAAGTTGGGGTGGTTTTCACGGTCCCAAATACTCACTGAAGTTTATCGAGATGAAGTTCATGCCAAGAGAAGACTAGTAATAAAATAAACCCCACCTTTGCTTATAATGTAAATAACCACAACTAAACACGGTATTCACTAAGCATGAATTACATTTGTTATTCAATGAACTGTTGTCGGTTTTCTCATGAATTCAAACTCTTTATGCTTTGCCTGTCATACCCGAACTATGTAAATATTTAATTCATGCAAAGTGCATCATGTTTGTTGCCGAATAGTTAATGCGACAGACTGTACAAGGAAATTTAATATACAGAATATTTTCACGAACTATATATTAAAATTAAACGTGAAAAATATTGTAGCAATTTCTCTTTTGTCATTCAATATGTAGGCCTACCGCGTGTTGTTATTATCACTAGTTCCATATAACTTCCTTTTTTTCTCATGATACAACCATGATGTCTTTTGTTATTGAGCTTGAATTATTAGAGTTTGAATTATTTTTATATTAATTATTTTGAGCTTAAATTATTTCCTTTTTTAATAAATATAGTGCAATAACTGTTTTTGCACCAAAAATAATTTAATGTATAAAAGTGTGTTTTAAGACGTTTTTTTTTAACCACTGGTGGAAATTCATTTTAGGTTTTTTTTTATTTTTCCACTTAATCCAAAAGCCGGCTTCCCCCTCAGTACTGGGTCGCGCTTGCACACTTTTACTCAGGCGTAAATAACATCAAATTTAATAAGTTAATTTTGATTTAATTTTTTTCGTTGTAATTTATTTTTATTAATGTAAGGTTTAACGGCCACGTCGTTTTTTTCCTTAATTTTTAATGTGTCTAGCCACTGACGTGTTTTAACTACTGTAGTTTTTGCCATTTTGTCTCATTAACTTAAAATGATTGTTTTAATCTTCTTTATTGTAAGGAAGGAGCTAAAAATAAACTAAACTAAACTAACTACAGTTTAGAATCGTGGCACTGGCAGTATTAAGCTAAGAAAAGCTTGGCGTCGGACAACTGTGGCGTTTATTACGTCGTGCCCGCATATACTGAACTAATCATCGTATGCGTGTTTTGTCATGGTCGCATATAATCAAGAATAAAATCAACCTTTCGTGACGGATTACGGATTGTCGGAGTCATATTGGACTATTAGCTATATGTAATCGTCAAGTCAAATCAAGTGCCAGACACAGGAAAGAAAATTAACGTCCTGAAACCCTACAAGAATTAATACTTTTTAGGTTTTTTTCATTTAGTGGAGGTTCCGCTGCCAGTCTAGTTCAGTTCCACGCTGTAAGGCCTCCGTCTGATGCGACCGGATCCTTGCTTGCAGTCTTCAGTATTTTTCACTTGCTAGCAACCCTTTTTTTGCTTGCTATTTATTTTTTTTTTCTTATTTTTTATTTATTTAATTAAATATTTTGTTTGTTTTGCGTTTTTTTTGTTATTCATGGTGCACTAGTGTAGTGCTCCTTTTTTCGCACTCCTACACAAGTGCTCTAATGCATTATAGTGTTTTGCAATCTGTATGTTAAATGAGAATATTTAATGTAAATATGCCCGGTAAGTGTGCTTGAAACTAAAAATGTCATCTGACATTAGTAGAATTTCATTTTAGGTTTTTTTTCTTTTTTCACTCTGGTCCACGCTTTCGGGCCACACCTTCTCCTAAAGCCGGCTCCCCCTCAGTACTGGTCGCGCTTTACCGCACACTTTTCTACAGGGCTTTATATAATTTGGATCGCTTAATATCGTTCTTTTGCCTAGGTTTGGCGGCCGCGTCCACTGTATTTATTACTTTATATCCTTTTTTTACTAACGTGTTTTAACGACTGTTCGTTTTGCCCTCTTTTCCCGTTCCTGTGTCGATATAATGTTCCTGTGTCGATATAATTGTTTGCCATTTTTAAAAACTGGGGCAAAATATGAATAAACTAAACTAAACCTACTTACACCGAGTCCTTAACAAGAAAAACAGTATAAATGCACTGACGCACACTTGATATCTCACTTTGGTTGATGGTTTCTTTTATTGTCCGTTCATTAAAAGATGGCGATGGCCAATAAGCGTTGAGCGGTTTTCTAGTTCAATAATTTGACATAAATAGAACAACAAATATTAATAAACAATTAGCTCACCAACTGTTTTTCCGTAGGTCTAGTCTATCTATATAAATTCAGTAAATTTGGTTTCAGTATAAGCGTGGTGTCGGTATGAGAAGCAGCACAAAAGAGAAAGAAAACCACGAGGTTGAGGAAATAGACAACATATTAATTGTTACGACACATCACAATAAGACACATAGACATTTAATGACATTACAATAATACACATAGACATTTAAAAAACATTAATTCGAAACCAAATTAGGGTTTACAGATGTTACACACGCCATGTGGGTACATATGGAGTCGGAACGGAGATTTATGTGCCATGTATAGACGGCAGCGGATCCTGGGACTTGGTCCCGGCCAATTAGAGGCGTTAAAAAACCATAGACCCACAAATTAAAACGCGAATTTTACTATATCGGAATTAAGGCTTCTGGTAGTTTATATTGCACCATTCTATACATATTGTAATGTGTGATTAATGTGGCTTCCCACACACGAAGATATAATTGAACCAACCATCCACACACTGTAATAGATCCAGCAACTCGACTGTGAGCTTAAGGTGTCTTTTAAGGTAATCGTGAATGAAGCCTGGCTTACCACCCACGAGGATATAAATGAACCAACCATCCACACACTGTTATAGCTACATCAACTCGACTGTGGGCATGAGGTGTCTTACGATACCCGTGGATAAAGCCTGGCTTCCCACCCACGAGGATATAATTTACCAACCATCCACACACTGTTATAGCTCCAGCAACTCGACTGTGGGCATGAGATGTCTTACGATACCCATGGATAAAGCCAGGCTTCCCACCCACGAGGATATAATTGAACCAACCATCCATACACTGTTATAGCTCCAGCAACTCGACTGTGGGCATGAAATGTCTTACGATACCCATGGATAA
>CH001686.1:29808-45696 GCA_000149265.1 Ciona savignyi | reverse complement strand
ACTTTTTAGGTTTTTTTCATTTAGTGGAGGTTCCGCTGCCAGTCTAGTTCAGTTCCACGCTGTAAGGCCTCCGTCTGATGCGACCGGATCCTTGCTGCAGTCTTCAGTATTTTTCACTTGCTAGCAACCCTTTTTTTGCTTGCTATTTATTTTTTTTTTCTTATTTTTTATTTATTTAATTAAATATTTTGTTTGTTTTGCGTTTTTTTTGTTATTCATGGTGCACTAGTGTAGTGCTCCTTTTTTCGCACTCCTACACAAGTGCTCTAATGCATTATAGTGTTTTGCAATCTGTATGTTAAATGAGAATATTTAATGTAAATATGCCCGGTAAGTGTGCTTGAAACTAAAAATGTCATCTGACATTAGTAGAATTTCATTTTAGGTTTTTTTTCTTTTTTCACTCTGGTCCACGCTTTCGGGCCACACCTTCTCCTAAAGCCGGCTCCCCCTCAGTACTGGTCGCGCTTTACCGCACACTTTTCTACAGGGCTTTATATAATTTGGATCGCTTAATATCGTTCTTTTGCCTAGGTTTGGCGGCCGCGTCCACTATATTTATTACTTTATATCCTTTTTTTTACTAACGTGTTTTAACGACTGTTCGTTTTGCCCTCTTTTCCCGTTCCTGTGTCGATATAATGTTCCTGTGTCGATATAATTGTTTGCCATTTTTAAAAACTGGGGCAAAAAATGAATAAACTAAACTAAACCTACTTACACCGAGTCCTTAACAAGAAAAACAGTATAAATGCACTGACGCACACTTGATATCTCACTTTGGTTGATGGTTTCTTTTATTGTCCGTTCATTAAAAGATGGCGATGGCCAATAAGCGTTGAGCGGTTTTCTAGTTCAATAATTTGACATAAATAGAACAACAAATATTAATAAACAATTAGCTCACCAACTGTTTTTCCGTAGGTCTAGTCTATCTATATAAATTCAGTAAATTTGGTTTCAGTATAAGCGTGGTGTCGGTATGAGAAGCAGCACAAAAGAGAAAGAAAACCACGAGGTTGAGGAAATAGACAACATATTAATTGTTACGACACATCACAATAAGACACATAGACATTTAATGACATCACAATAATACACATAGACATTTAAAAAACATTAATTCGAAACCAAATTAGGGTTTACAGATGTTACACACGCCATGTGGGTACATATGGAGTCGGAACGGAGATTTATGTGCCATGTATAGACGGCAGCGGATCCTGGGACTTGGTCCCGATAGATCCAGCAACTCGACTGTGAGCTTAAGGTGTCTTAAGGTAATCGTGAATGAAGCCTGGCTTACCACCCACGAGGATATAAATGAACCAACCATCCACACACTGTTATAGCTACATCAACTCGACTGTGGGCATGAGGTGTCTTACGATACCCGTGGATAAAGCCTGGCTTCCCACTCACGAGGATATAATTTACCAACCATCCACACACTGTTATAGCTCCAGCAACTCGACTGTGGGCATGAGATGTCTTACGATACCCATGGATAAAGCCAGGCTTCCCACCCACGAGGATATAATTGAACCAACCATTCATACACTGTTATAGCTCCAGCAACTCGACTGTGGGCATGAAATGTCTTACGATACCCATGGATAAAGTCTGACTTCCCATCCACGAGGATATAATTGAACCAACCATCCACACACTGTAATAGATCCAGCATCTTGACTGTAAGCATGAGGTGTCTTACGATACCCGTGGATAAAACCTGGCTTCCCACCCACGAGGATATAAATGAACCAACCATCCGTATACTGTAATATCTCCAGAAACTCGACTGTGGGCATGAGGTGTCTTACGATACCAGTGGATAAAGCCTGGCTTCCCATACACGAGAATATAAATAAACCAACCATCCACACACTGTAATAACCCCAGCAACTCGACTGTGGGCATGAGGTGTCTTACGATACCAGTGGATAAAGCCTGGCTTCCCATACACGAGAATATAAATAAACCAACCATCCACACACTGTCATAACCCCAGCAACTCGACTGTGGGCATGAGGTGTCTTACGATACCCACGGATAAAGCCTGGCTTCCCATCCACGATAATATAAATGAACCAACCATCCACACACTGTAATAGCTCCAGCAACTCGAATGTGAGCATGGCGTGTCTTACGATACCCATGGATAAAGCCTGACTTCCCATCCACGAGGATATAAATGAACCAACCATCCACACACTGTAATAGCTCCAACAACTCGACTGTGGACATGATGTGTCTTACGATACCCATGGATAAAGCCTGAGTTCCCACCCACGAGAATATAAATGAACCAACCATCCACACACTGTAATAGCTCCAGCAACTCGACTGTGGGCATGAGGTGCCTTACGATACCCATGGATAAAGCCTGACTTCCCACCCACGATGATATAAATGAACTAACCATCCACACACTGTAATAGCTCCAACAACTCGACTGTGGGCATGAGGTGTCTTACGATACCCATGGATAAAGCCTGGCTTCCCACCTACGAGGATATAAATGAACCAACCATCCACATACTGTAATAGCTCCAGCAACTCGACTGTGGGCATGAGGTGTCTTACGATACCCATGGATAAAGCCTGACTTCCCATCCACGAGGATATAAATGAACCATCCATCTACACTTAAAGGATATCGTACATTTCTTTTTAAATCTGCAACCCTTCAGTTGAAAGGCAACTTGGTTCGACTGATTAGCTTGGTGGGTTAGTGTGTCGCCTTTCAGCCAAAGGGGTGCAGATTTGAAACTCGTACGATACGCATGAATCACCATATAGTCAGTTGGGACCTTAAGCAAGTCACTTTTAGCGGAGGTTTAATGAGTGGGTTTATCTTGATGTGCCTTTACATATGCACGAGTCCCCGCCCGAACATTAACAACAAAAATGCCAAAAGTCACGACTAACTACAATGTGCGATTCATCACTTTACAAAGCGCGTTCAAAAATCCAAAAAAGCGCGAACCACTCACGACCAAACCATGATCTTTTTATATATTTTTTCACCACTTAATTGTACTTGTTAAACGATAAACATAATTTATGCTGGCTAGGGTGAAAGTTATGTGAGCTTAGCCAAGACACTTAGCGGACATTTTCTGTACCTCGTCGAAAAATGAGTTTTAATAAAACTCAATGAAACATGTAAATCATACACAACCTGTTAGATATCTCGACCCATTAATGTTTATTTGATGTTTATTATAAATCATAAATTGCACCACAACCAAATTACGTCACAATGGTAGTTTGTGTTACAAGATCCATACCCGACCGCGTGTTAGAAAATGCTTTCTTTTTGATTTAGTCACCGTACAGACTGCAGCATAGTAATTTATCTGATACCGTATTTTTCCGTCCCGGTTTTAAAGCCAAAGTTTGGTGAGTGTAATGTTTACTATTTTATGTGTATATACCCGTCAATTACTAATTTTGGTCCCTTTATTTTTAATTTACAGAAAACCGTATCATCCCTCCGTATTATCCTCGTATCTCCGTCCATATCGTCCCTGCAACCCTCCGTTCCGCATCTGTAACCGTTTGTTTGAACCCTGATCGCAAATTATAATTCGAGGAAACAAACTGTATGTTCATTTATTCGATACGACTTATTTTCAAACCAATGTAACCCCGTTACTTCACCCGCGGAAGTAACACAATACACTGCAATAGCTCCAATAACCCGACGATGGGCGCGAGGTGATCTGACGATTGCCCGTGTGTTAACCCCCTTGGTTTTCCCATTCACGGTAACATGTGCAGATAAATGTAATACCTGGCTGAGTTTTGAACCAAAGATGTTGTCTTTATTACGACCGTTCTTCATATTGTAATGTGTATATGATGATGTAGTTCAACCTATTAACCGGTTGATTTAACATTGTTGATTTGTAAGGTAAACTGCTACAGTTTTGTTAGTGGGAACTTTTCAAGCAATAAGTGTTGCAACATTCGGGAAAATAATGTACATTTTCGCATGCGCGAAACGCCCCCAGTAAATCAGTGCCGAGATATGACGTCACATCGACCGGTGACAGTGTGGTAACGTGCGTGGAAGCGACGACTTCTGGAACTTTCGATCAACATTGTGGTATCTGAAGGTACATGGGAGTTATGACGCAGCATATTTTCAGCCAAGGTTTTTTTGTGACGAGCCCACAGGCTCAGTCAGGGGGTTTCCCGAAAACGAAACTTTGCAATTGCTAGTCGGCCATGACAGGGTACATTATTTAACCCAAGTCGTTTATTTGATTGTATTGAATCAGTAGAAACGTCTTAAGTCGCCTCCACACAGAACGCGTTTGGCGGTAAAATGTCGCAGTTGGCGGTTCGCGGCAGCGGCTAGCGGATACACACAGCCGATTTTGCTGCGTTCGTGCGGCTGTGCGGTTGGTTTTTGCGGTAGCGGCAGACATAAATTTGGTTTATCTTTTACGCGCGGTAGTGGCGGCAAATATTCCATTTCTGTTTTGCCCATAATAGTAAACAGTAGGATGTATAATATATTGAAAGCAAGCAAATATATTACCGTTAAATTTGAATTGTGTCGGCAGGTTAGCAATAGGTAGACCTAAAATACTTGGCCAAAGTACAACAGGGAGTGTAGACCAAGTCCAAAGATACTTGAAGTAAGTAAGAAATCACTTTTGAAAAAACGAGTATCGTGTATAATGTATAAAAATACAAGTTGACACCATAGAGCATAGTGCCATTTCTTTCTAACTGTATTTTAGTAGGCTAATTACCTTCGTACCAATATTCGTAAATGCACTTAAAATAGGACAAAATGCAAATAACTACGGGTATACAGGTACCGTATTCCATGTCTTAGTCGTTTGCCCATGTGCCTAATTTGTTAGCTACTAAACTATTTTAAATTATGCAATTATACTGGTTTGCAGATTGTTATATCAAGTACCTTGACTTTTGGTAAGCCTTATTACATGTAACCTAAATTACAGAACGGCACAATGAACTTTAATGAAATTTTGATTGAATTGGTTAGAAAATATCCTTGCCTGTACAGTTCGCAATGCAGCGGCAAAAAGGACAACATTCGAAAAGAAAATGCTTGGAAAGAAATTGGATCTCAATTGAAACAATCTCGTAAGAAACTGGTAGTCTAAACTAAACTTGTTGTTTTGCCACCTAGGGATGCAAAATTTTATTATTTGGAAAACTATGAATGTTGGTATGGTTATAATGTTTGATTGTCAGGTTTAATTATTATATAAATGTTCATGTAATTTTAAGTTAGTATTGCAAAGATAATAACATATTTATTCTGCAAAGCTGAAGTATGCTCTAAACGGTGGAAAAGTTTAAGGGACCGTTATGCCAAAGAACGCCGGGGCAAAATGTATTCTGTTGTACAATGTTTATATTAATAGGATTATAAGTAAATTTATTTCACTTTGACTTACAGGACATGTAGTTCAGTAGTATTGCCAGCTGATAGTGTTGCAGACATGAGTGAGACAGATGTGACAGGTCAGATAATTATCTGAATTTTACAATCAGAAAAAGTTTTACCTTGCTAGAGATATTGTATTTATGACCTATCGTACATTATATGTATATACATGTTGACAATTTTATTTATTTTTGGATGCATATTACAGTTGTTTAAAAAGAATCAGTTTTTGGCTAAAAGTTATAATCGAAACCATCTGCTGGCTTAGACCACTAAGCGAAGATTACCTAACTAAATTGATCAAGCTGTTAAAATGTCTCAATCATGTGCAATAGCTTTGGTAACCCAATGTTGGAAACCAGTAATCTAACAATTGGCTGTGTGCTAACACCCCTTGTCTTTTAACATTCAAGGGTATAAAATATGAATATACATCCTATTATCTTTATTTTTTGTCTTGTAGCCTTATTTTTTATATTTATTATTATCTGTGCTCTTAAAGACATTTGCAGAGAAAGATGTATTCAATCTTAGTGATGTTCAATCGACATCCAGTTATGATAACCCTATCACGCTAGAAGTCGATTGTGATTCTCCGCCATCACACCCTAAAAGGCAAAAAATTTCAAACAAGTTTCAAGTAAATAGAATTTTTAGTTTTACCCTGTAGTCAGTTTGATAATTTTTTTTATTTAAATTGTTTGGACGAATGACCCGATTTATCCATTGTCTTAACATATAAACTGCAATCCATATATATATGTGGCATATAGTTTGTATTGTATATATGTACCGCATGAAATTTTATTGCATATAAATATAATCTATTGTCCTTTTTTAATCATAATCTCTGTGATTTTAATATATTTTTCTTCTTTCACAGGAGTCTCTAATATGTGCTGTTCAATCGAGCACGGACGCGATTGAGAAAATGTGTGCCAAAGGAATTGATGAGGGGCAAGACTCAGACGAGTTTTCTAATTTTAGTGCCTTAATTGAAAAAAAACTGCGCGGTTGGCCATCAGACCAGAGCGATAAAGCAATGCTTCACATAATGGAGTATTTATATCGTCTAAAGTATAATCAATAATAAAACTCAGGCTTTGTGCAACAATTTTTGTTATTATTTAAGTAAACTATAAACAACACAACTTACAACGAAAATGCAGCAATGAATTTACTACGGTAAAAATCAGTGCCTTTTAATGACTCTGTACTGCCAGTCAACTTCACCAACGTTTGATATAAAATAGTCTTTAAATTTGTTCCGGATGTCAGAAGCTGATTGAGGATAAGTGTTACTTGCTGTGCGCCCTACAGGTTGCAGAATGCTTCCGCTTGACCGCCAGTCTCCCAGTATAACATTACCTTCGGCATCTTCTCGGCCAACAAACGTTGGTGGGCATATTTTTCCACGGGCTTGGAGAAAGTTATGTAAACAACAGCAGGCTTTGGTTATTGCAATCACTTTTTTGGGTTCCGCAATAAGTGGTCTTCGAAATATTCTCCACCTTGATGAAAGAATTCCAAATGCATTTTCAACAACGCGGCGAGCGCGTGATAAACGATAGTTAAATATTTGTTGGTCGTCTGGTAAGTATCGCCCAGGATACGGTCTCATTATGTTTTTTCTGAGAGGAAAAGCCGCATCCCCCACTATACAGTACGGTACTCGAATAGAAGAACCTAGGAGAAGGTCATCTTGTGGAACGCACAGAACATTTTCCTTCTGGGTAAAACATTTTCCAAACTGGGAATTGGAAAATACCCCCCCGTCACTGTGTCGACCGGAATCTCCGATATCAACTGCAGTAAAGCAATATTCTGCATCACATAAGGCCAAAAGAATAATACTGTGATATCCTTTGTAATTGTAATACTCGGAGCCCTGCTTTTCAGGAGCTTGGATCATCACGTGCTTACCGTCGATGGCCCCCATACACAGTGGAAAATTCCAATTACTTTCAAATTTAGAGGCGATTAATCGCCATTCTTGAGGTGATGTAGGGGTCTTCAAGTATAGTGGTCGTAGTGTAGACCATATTGCTTCACATGTTTCCCCGATGATTTCACAGCAAGTACTATATCCGATGCGAAAACTAAAAGACAGCGAACGCATCGAGTTTCCAGTCGCCAGATATCTAAAAAATAGCCAGTATATAATGCAAATCGGCCCTGATAGTAAATTCGAGCTACATACCGAAGAGTTAAAGCAAGCCGTTTATCAGCCGAGATTGGTGTTCTCCAGTTAGTTGTGATTTTGTATATAAGTGGCTCCACGTGCGAAAGCAGCTCGTCAAAAGTTGTTGGGCTCATTCGAAAATATTCGAAAAAAAGTTCGGGATCTGTTCTTATCTCATCTACGAGAATCACTTCGCCACGAATTACTCTGTGCGCAAAAACAGGTCGAACCCACCACCTCCTGGGCGTAAAATAAATTAAAGATAAGTTGAAATAGTTTTTACAAAACGCAACGTATCCTATACATTACCTTTGAGATTTTGTTACAAGGCTTGATATGTATGCCATCAAAATCTGGTTGTGACTTAACACCAATAGCTTTTTTCTATTAGACACTTTCATTTTGGACACTTCTAATGCTGAAAAGCTGGTCTGTATGTAAGTTTTCCCGCGAAAATAAGTGTTGCGTCAACGCGTTTTGTGTGAACATGTTTACCGCTTGGCAACCGCGCGGTAGAGCCGCTCTTAAAATGGGCGGTTTTACCGCTACCGTGTGAAACGCAAACCGCGTTCTGTGTGGAGGCGGCTTTACTTATTTCCAACGTAGGACAACACATCAGCTAACCCGACGGTGGGCACGAGGTTATATGACGATTTTTACCATGTTACAAAGTTTCCCTTACTCAGGGATAAACATGATTATCCGACCACACCGTAGCTGTCTTAAATTTAAAGCATGTCGGGTCTTTACTGGAAACGAGTTCAAATTTTGCGTTTTAAAAATTTAAATCAATGGAAAATACTAGAAACGCGTTTCGGTTTATTGTGTATGAGGTTTGGCAGAATGTAGTAATAAGATAAATCACAACTTGTCAAACGAATATAATCACTACTACACTATATGTCACTCTGTATATAACAACACAGTCGTTGCAAACGTAGGTATACGTCACGCAGAAAGGTTCTAGAATTCCGCGAAGATTGCTCAAAAAGGTTGTAACGTAAAATAGTTGCTTGTCGTTTAAATGGAATTTTACAGTCAATATAACAGCCATTTATATTGCAGTTGGTGTTTAGATACGGTTCAGTAGATTTATTTCTGAAATAAGAGTGTTTCATTGAGAGGCCTAATTTTACCGTTTTCTGCATTTGTCAACAAGTCAGGTATGAGACTGTGATTAGTTTTAAACCACAAATCATGAAATACTTTGCTCTATTGATCATCTTCTGTGGTTTGTACATTGTTGCATCAGGTAACGAAATTAGTTTCTTTTGAACAGTGGATATTTTGTTAAACCATTACATTACAGAGAGACCAACTTCCCAAGGAGGAAGCTCAGAGCTGCAATCTGATTCGAAATTCCAGAAACGAATGGCATTTGTTAAGTACAATATGTGTCAGAGTTCTCCTCCAAATTTTATCAACGCAACAGCAAGGCCCCAAGATCCAAACCTTCCTCATAAATTCAACTTGACTGTAAAGGAAATTTTTACTCACGGTTTTTTGTTTGAACTTGTGCGAACTGACGAGCCCACAGGCTGGGACACGATGCTGATTGTGGATTGGGTGATTTACACAGGTGAGCAAAATAGACCCAACATACAATGCTGCAGTTATTAGCTATTTATATGAATGATTCTTGTACCGTTACATGAAAATCGTCTATCACAAACTACCGTGTAACTGTAGTAGCTACAAGATGGGTTCGGTAAAACAGGGATCCACCAAGTCTATGTTAATACACGGATACCACACAAATAGTTAACGAAAAAATTCAAGACATAAATGAAAATCTTCAAGATTGACATTCTTTTGTCATTTTCAATATATTTTTTGGTTTAGGATTACCCACAAGCTGCAAAGAAGCATTGAGGTTTGGACTGAACGAAAATGGGATACAACGCATATATAACCCGGGGAATCAGCAAACTTTGGAAGTTTATTGCGATCAAACTACTGACAACGGCGGTTGGATGGTCGGTGGAGTTTTAATCAATGAAAAGTTACTCACAGCTAATAAAACGAACATTCCAGGTGTTTCAGCGTCGGAGGGATGGTTCTGAAAACTTCTATCGAACTTGGGTTGAATATCAGGGGATGTTTGGAAACCTTAGCAACGAATTCTGGTTGGGTGAGTTTTGTTTTAATATGTTAATATTTATCACTTAAATTAGTTAATATGATTGAATTTAAATTAAGGAAACGAAAATCTTTATGCTTTAACCCGATCTGGGAATTATGAATTAAGGATTGAATTGGAAGATTGTGCAAACGTTAGAAAGTTCGCAAAATACAGGTAAGAACATTACAAATTTACAATATATCCAATAATATAGTTTATATAAACAGCTCCTTTTCCATCGGCTCCGTTCAAGAAAAGTATACTTTGAAAGTGACAGGTTACTCTGGGAATGCAGGTAAATATGTAAAGAGTTAAGGGTTGGAAGTCCTTAATTGCTTTCATACGTCATTTCCGTAGGCGATTCGCTTTCACCCCGCCACAACGGGCGACCCTTCAGCACCAAGGACGCGGACAACGATATCAATGGTAGTAATTGCGCTGTCGTTTTCCATGGAGCTTGGTGGTATGGTAGTTGTAGCGATTCCAACTTAAACGGAGAGTACTTGAAGTGCCAAACCACAACTGGCCGAGCTGCAAGCTGGGGTACTTTTCACGATCACAAATACTCACTGAAGTATATCGAGATGAAGTTCAGGCCAAGAGGAGACAAGTAATAATATAAACCCCATCCTTGCCATATAATGTAAATAACCACAACTTTACTCGGGTATTTACCAAGCATGAATTACATTTGTTTTTCAATGAAATGTTGTCGGTTTTCTTATGAATTTAAACTCTTTATGCTTTGCCTGTAATAATCTCACAATGTAAATATTTAATTCATGCAGTGCATCATGTTTGTTGCCGAACATTTAATGCGACAGACTGTGCAAGGAAACTCAATATCCGGAATATTCACATGAACTATATAATATAATCAAACTTGGAATAATTTTTAGCAATTTCTGGTTTGTCATGGTTCAAAATGTATGGCGATGTTGTTGTTATCACTGGTTCCATATAACTCCCCCTCACCACGTTGCAAATCCGCTTTAACATGACCGCAGTCTTTAACGTTCCCAGAACTTCCTTTTTTTCTTACGATACAACCATGATATGTTTTGTTATTGAGCTTGAATTATTAGAGTTTTAATTATTTTTATATTAATTATTTTGAGCTTAAATTATTTTCTTTTTTAATAAATATAGTGCAATAACTGTTCTTGCACCAAAAATAATTTAATGGTCTGAAAGTGTGTTTTAAAACGTTTTTTTTACCCACTAGTGGAATTTCATTTTAGTTTTTTTTTCTTTTTCCACTTAATCCCAAAGCCGGCTCCCCCCTCAGTACTGGGTCGCGCTTGCACATTTTTAGTCAAGACTTAAATAACATCAAATTTATTAAGTTAATTTTGATTTAATTTTTTTCGTTGAAATTTATTTTTATCAATGTTAGGTTTAACGGCCACGTCGTTTTTTTCCTTAATTTTTAATGTGTCTAGCCACTGACGTGTTTTAACTACTGTAGTTTTTGCCATTTTGTCTCCTTAACTTAAAATTATTGTTTTAATCTTCTTTATTGTAACGAAGGAGCTAAAAAAACGAAACTAAACTAACTAGAGCTTAGAATCGTGGCACTGGCAGTATTAAGCTAAGAGAAGCCTGGCGTCGGACAATTTTGGTGTTTATTACGTCGTGCCCGCATATACTGAACTAATCATCGTATGCGCGTTTTGTCATAGACGCATATAATTAAGAATAAAATCAACCTTCCGTGACGGATTACGGATTGTCGGAGTCATATTGGACTATTAGCTATATGTAATCGTCAAGTCAAATCAAGGCCCAGCATAGGCACGAATATAAACGTCACATCGACCGGTGACAGTGTGGTAACGTGTGTGGAAGCGACGACTTCTGGAACTTTCGATCAACATTGTGGTATCTGTTCCTCGTGACTGCGTTGCTCCAGTTACGTTTGTTGCTTGATGGCGACGTTCTTCACTTTGTACTTGCACCTGCTTTAATCTCTCCCCAGTTGTTGGTTCGATTCTCACACAAGAATAGATTTTCCTGGCCTTACATTAAAGGACTTATCACGACATTATATTCTATGCATTTTCCTCGCTTATTTAATCAGCATTGCACACCAAATGTTGTTTGTGATTCTCATAGTATTCTACATAGTTTTTGTTTCTGCAAGCATAAACGCATGGGTCCCATAGTTATCCAACCCAAACTTCTTCTCCATGGCTTCGGGGAATTCCTTATGGGCTTGGTACATAAGTTTCTGTTTTTACATATGTGAGTCATGTTAACTACCAATTCTTAAAGTTTTAATCCGATTTAACGAATCCTTGTTGAAGGTGTCAGTGCAATGTGGCATGCTTGAGTCAGGAACATATTTTCGTTTTTAAGGGAGTTACCCTAAGTAAATGTTTTCTTTCTTTTAAGTGACACAGGTTGGCTAACAATCTAGCATATCACCAAATCTGATCAAAATTAAAGCAGCCGTTCAAACGCTATGTCCCGAAAATCTATTTTTTTAGAAAAATAACCGTTTTGGATTTTAACGTCTCCGGGGAATTCTTCTAGATTTATCACCCACAATTTTTCTCCTGCGTATCTAGACCATGTTATCTAACAAATGACAAAGTTTTATTACTATTTCATTATTCCTTCTTTTAGATATCGGGGCATCATGCCATGCAGGTCACAATCATGATTTGAGAACAAAATCTTACTTTTTAGGTTATTTTTCTAGGTAAATTTTTTATTTCGTCCAAGTGTTAAATCAGTGCTTAATGCACTTACATTCCACCAAATCTCAATCAAATTGTAACAGCCGTTTAAGCGCTATGCCCAAAAAGGCAATTTTTTTAGAAAAAATAGCGTTTTGGTTTTTAACGTCCCAGGGGAAATTCCCCTAGATTTATCACCACAAAATTTTGGTTTCTGCATATCTAAACCATGTTGTCTAAAAAATGTCCAATTTTCATTACGATTCCATTACTCCATTTGGTAGATGCCGGGGCGACATGGCATGCCTGTCACAATCATAATTTCAGAACAAAATCTAATTTTTTGGGGTATTTCCATAGGTAATTTTTTTATTTCCTTTAAGTGATGAATCAGTGACTAATGCACTTACATTCCACCAAATTTGATTTAAATTGGAGCAGCCGTTCAAGCGCTATGCAACAAAATGCGCAATTTTTCGTAAAATAATACCGTTTTGGTTTTTAACCTCCCAGGGGAATTTCCCTTGATTTATCACCCAACATTTTGGTTTCTGCATATCTAGATCATGTTGTCTAACGAATGGCCAAGTTTCATTGCGATTCCATTATTCCTTCTGGTAGATGTCGGGTCGACATGCCATGCCTGTCAAACCTTTGACGAAAAAAAAAGAAAAAAAAAGAAAAAACGGACAACAACAATATGTGCCACAATTTTTCAATTGGGACCCATAATAACTAAGCTATGTCAATCCGGATAAAGAAAGCTTTCGACCAAATAAATATTAAAAAGAAGTTTAGAGCTGACACCAGTAGTTATAATGTATAGTGGAATCTGGGCAGAGCTCAGCTGGATAGGATAGCGTTCTCATCTTGGTGGCTGAAGGTACGTATGGGAGTTATGACGCGGCATATCGTCACCTGACGTCATATCGATCAACTGAGGTCGCTAGTTGTGTAGATACTGGGATATTTACGACAGACAATCCGTTTAAATTACGATTGTGCGGTCAAATGGTTAACGCGACCGACATACGAATTAATTAGGAAAACGGTCGGTGACAAACCCATTAGAGACTCGAAACCTTGCAAGTTGAAATCTCTGTAAAATGGTTACTTGCCGGTTTAGCGCGATTCCGCACGAATGCTATTGAATTAAATGCGAATTTCTTGTAAATTTAAAACAATTTTTGTTTAAGGACTTTCAAATTTTCAATTCTGTTAAATTTATTAAATTCTGTTAGATTGTCGGTACTCAGCCAGGAGGTTAAAGGTCGGTTAACTGGAGCTATTGCAGTGTGTTGTGTATGATACACACATTCTTTCAATTTTGTAGAACCTATTATTCCACTGGGTTTAAGCAATGTCCGTAAAGTGCCTTGCCCAAGGATAAAACCCATGATCAGTTTCGTACCTGCAACCTTTCGGTTGATTAGTGTTGCACTAAACCACCAGACTAACCGGTCGGTCAGACGATAAACATGATTATCTTACCAATCCGTATCTGTCTGTATGTTAAAAGCATGTCGGCTCTTTACTGAAACGAGTTCCAAATTGTATTTTAAAAGTTTAATTCAATGGAAAATACTAGAAACGCGTTTCGGTATATTGTCGGGTGCAAGTGTAAGAGGTTTGGCAGAATGTAGTAATAAGATAAATAACACGTTGTAAAACGAATATAATCACACCTATACTATAAGTCACTCTGTATATAACAACAGAGTCATTGCAAACGTGTGTTTACGTCACGCAGAGAAGTTCTAGAATTCCGTGAATGTTAACGAACATTGCTTAAATAAATTGTGACGTCAAATAATTGTTTGTGGTTTAACTGGATTTTCACAATCAATCTAACAGTTCATTTATACTGCAATGGGTGTTTAGATACGTTGCAGTAGATTTATTTCTGAAATAAGAGTGTTTCATTAAGAGGCCTAATTTTTCCGTTTTCTGCATTTGTCAACAAGTCAGGTATGAGACTGTGATCAGTTTTAAACCACAAATCATGAAATACTTTGATCTATTGATCATCTTCTGTGGTTTGTACATTGTTGCATCAGGTAACGAAATTAGTTTCTTTTGAACAGTGGATATTTTGTTAAACCATTACATTACAGAGAGACCAACGTCCCAAGGAGGAAGCTCAGAGCTGCAATCTGATTCGAAATTCCAGAAACGAATGGCATTTGTTAAGTACAATATGTGTCAGAGTTCTCCTCCAAATTTTATCAACGCAACAGCAAGGCCCCAAGATCCAAACCTTCCTCATAAATTCAACTTGACTGTAAAGGAAATTTTTACTCACGGTTTTTTGTTTGAACTTGTGCGAACCGACGAGCCCACAGGCTGGGACACGATGCTGATTGTGGATTGAGTGATTTACACAGGTGAGCAAAAGACCCAACATACAATGCTGCAGTTATTATCTATTTATATGAATGATTCTTGTACCGTTACATGATGAGCTTCTATGCGTGGTCTACTCGTGTAACTGTAGTAGCTACAAGATGGGTTCGGTAAAACAGGGGATCCACCAAGTCTATGTTAATACACGGATACCACACAAATACTTAACGAAAAAATTCAAGACATAAATGAAAATCTTCAAGATTGACATTCTTTTGTCATTTTCAATATATTTCTTGGTTTAGGATTACCCACAAGCTGCAAAGAAGCATTGAGGTTTGGACTCAACGAAAATGGGATACAACGCATATATAACCCGGGGAATCAGCAAACTTTGGAAGTTTATTGCGATCAAACTACTGACAACGGCGGTTGGATGGTCGGTGGAGTTTTCATCAATGAAAAGTTACTCACAGCTAATAAAACGAACATTCCAGGTGTTTCAGCGTCGGAGGGATGGTTCTGAAAACTTCTATCGAACTTGGGTTGAATATCAGGGGATGTTTGGAAACCTTAGCAACGAGTTCTGGTTGGGTTAGTTTTGTTTTAATATGTTAATATTTATCACTTAAATTAGTTAATATGATTGATTCTACATTAAGGAAACGAAAATCTTCATGCTTTAACTCAAACTGGGAATTATGAATTAAGTATTGAATTGGAAGATTGTGCAAACGTTAGAAAGTTCGCAAAATACAGGTAAGAACATTACAAATTTAGAATATATATAATAATATAGTTTATATAAACAGCTCCTTTTCCATCGGCTCCGCTCAAGAAAAGTACATTTTGAAAGTGACAGGTTACTCTGGAAATGCAGGTAAATATGTGAAGAGTTAGGATAGGAGGATAGGATATTCATCTTTATCCCCGTGAATGGGAAAACCAAGGGGGTTATCACACGGGCAATCGTCAGATCACTTCGCGCCCATCGCGGGTTACCGGAGCTATTGCAGTGTGTGGTATATGATAGACACGTTCGTTCAATTTAGTAGGACCCAGTAATCCGTTGGGTTTAGGCAATGTCGCACTTATCCGCTAGACCTACGGGCCGTAGTTACAG
>CH001686.1:15602-29708 GCA_000149265.1 Ciona savignyi | reverse complement strand
TAAAATAAATTAAAGATAAGTTGAAATAGTTTTTACAAAACGCAACGTATCCTATACATTACCTTTGAGATTTTGTTACAAGGCTTGATATGTATGCCATCAAAATCTGGTTGTGACTTAACACCAATAGCTTTTTTCTATTAGACACTTTCATTTTGGACACTTCTAATGCTGAAAAGCTGGTCTGTATGTAAGTTTTCCCGCGAAAATAAGTGTTGCGTCAACGCGTTTTGTGTGAACATGTTTACCGCTTGGCAACCGCGCGGTAGAGCCGCTCTTAAAATGGGCGGTTTTACCGCTACCGTGTGAAACGCAAACCGCGTTCTGTGTGGAGGCGGCTTTACTTATTTGCAACGTAGGACAACACATCAGCTAACCCGACGGTGGGCACGAGGTTATATGACGATTTTTACCATGTTACAAAGTTTCCCTTACTCAGGGATAAACATGATTATCCGACCACACCGTAGCTGTCTTAAATTTAAAGCATGTCGGGTCTTTACTGGAAACGAGTTCAAATTTTGCGTTTTAAAAATTTAAATCAATGGAAAATACTAGAAACGCGTTTCGGTTTATTGTGTATGAGGTTTGGCAGAATGTAGTAATAAGATAAATCACAACTTGTCAAACGAATATAATCACTACTACACTATATGTCACTCTGTATATAACAACACAGTCGTTGCAAACGTAGGTATACGTCACGCAGAAAGGTTCTAGAATTCCGCGAAGATTGCTCAAAAAGGTTGTAACGTAAAATAGTTGCTTGTCGTTTAAATGGAATTTTACAGTCAATATAACAGCCATTTATATTGCAGTTGGTGTTTAGATACGGTTCAGTAGATTTATTTCTGAAATAAGAGTGTTTCATTGAGAGGCCTAATTTTACCGTTTTCTGCATTTGTCAACAAGTCAGGTATGAGACTGTGATTAGTTTTAAACCACAAATCATGAAATACTTTGCTCTATTGATCATCTTCTGTGGTTTGTACATTGTTGCATCAGGTAACGAAATTAGTTTCTTTTGAACAGTGGATATTTTGTTAAACCATTACATTACAGAGAGACCAACTTCCCAAGGAGGAAGCTCAGAGCTGCAATCTGATTCGAAATTCCAGAAACGAATGGCATTTGTTAAGTACAATATGTGTCAGAGTTCTCCTCCAAATTTTATCAACGCAACAGCAAGGCCCCAAGATCCAAACCTTCCTCATAAATTCAAATTGACTGTAAAGGAAATTTTTACTCACGGTTTTTTGTTTGAACTTGTGCGAACTGACGAGCCCACAGGCTGGGACACGATGCTGATTGTGGATTGGGTGATTTACACAGGTGAGCAAAATAGACCCAACATACAATGCTGCAGTTATTAGCTATTTATATGAATGATTCTTGTACCGTTACATGAAAATCGTCTATCATAAACTACCGTGTAACTGTAGTAGCTACAAGATGGGTTCGGTAAAACAGGGATCCACCAAGTCTATGTTAATACACGGATACCACACAAATAGTTAACGAAAAAATTCAAGACATAAATGAAAATCTTCAAGATTGACATTCTTTTGTCATTTTCAATATATTTCTTGGTTTAGGATTACCCACAAGCTGCAAAGAAGCATTGAGGTTTGGACTCAACGAAAATGGGATACAACGCATATATAACCCGGGGAATCAGCAAACTTTGGAAGTTTATTGCGATCAAACTACTGACAACGGCGGTTGGATGGGTCGGTGGAGTTTTAATCAATGAAAAGTTACTCACAGCTAAGTAAAACGAATCATTCCAGGTGTTTCAGCGTCGGGAGGGATGGTTCTGAAAACTTCTATCGAACTTGGGTTGAATATCAGGGGATGTTTGGAAACCTTAGCAACGAGTTCTGGTTGGGTTAGTTTTGTTTTAATATGTTAATATTTATCACTTAAATTAGTTAATATGATTGATTCTACATTAAGGAAACGAAAATCTTCATGCTTTAACCCTTTAGAAACGATAAGAACAAATTTGTCCTTTTTGACATATGCTCATTCAAAATGAAAAATCTCCAATATTTCTTGTCGAAACTGCTAAAGTTTGGTCTCGTTGGAAAGCTATATGATATATCTTTTGAAAACAGCAAAAATAAACATAAGTTTGCATTTGAAATTTTAAAGTAAAGTTTTGTTGAATTTTATGACTTTTTTGGTGTAATTTTGAGGAAAAATTATCACAAAAAACGTTTTTTTTAACACTACGCTCAAAAGGTTTGTTTCATTTAATGTCTCTATGGCAGTAGAATCAGTTTCGCTTCTTGGAATGTCCCAAATGTGATCTTACCAGTTTTTTTTACATTTTTGGGGGGGTTTTGAGTATCTTTAAGGTTATAGTCCACAATTTGGTTCAAACCCTTCATTTATAGTTTGTTTTAAGTAAAAAGTAGTAAGATAAAGCAATATGGACTTAATAGCAATCTAAATTTCTATTCTAACATTTTTTATAAAAAAAAAAAACAAAAAAAAATTTGGCATGGGTGGACCTGTAACATGAAATCAGTGACGTAATAATGTTTTGATGACGTCATCAAACCAAAATTATAATATAATTGTAGGAAATTTGTTTCTGAGTAACTTTGTAAAAATATGTAAGGCTGTATTGTAAACAGATCAAAAACTATAACATTGTATAAGAAAGAATATGACGTGGACCCCCAAGTAGTGACGTCATCAAAAAATAAAAATTTCAGAAATTTTGGAAATTTTATTTCGAACAACTCTAGTGTTGAACATTTTGTTCTAACTATAACACGAGAGGCGCTAGAGCACTACAAAGCGGACTCGGTCAAACCGCGCAAACTACGCAAAAACAATCTCGTTTCTAAAGGGTTAACTCAAACTGGGAATTATGAATTAAGTATTGAATTGGAAGATTGTGCAAACGTTAGAAAGTTCGCAAAATACAGGTAAGAACATTACAAATTTAGAATATATATAATAATATAGTTTATATAAACAGCTCCTTTTCCATCGGCTCCGCTCAAGAAAAGTACATTTTGAAAGTGACAGGTTACTCTGGAAATGCAGGTAAATATGTGTAAGAGTTAGGATAGGAGGATAGGATATTCATCTTTATCCCCGTGAATGGGAAAACCAAGGGGGTTATCACACGGGCAATCGTCAGATCACTTCGCGCCCATCGTCGGGTTACCGGAGCTATTGCAGTGTGTTGTATATGATAGACACGTTCCTTCAATTTAGTAGAACCCATTAATCCGCTGGGTTTAGGCAATGTCGCACTTAACCGCTAGACCAACGGGCCGGAGTTAAGGGTTGGAAGTCCTTAATTGCTTTCATACGTCATTTCCGTAGGAGATTCGCTTTCATATCACAACGGGCGACCCTTCAGCACCAAAGACGTGGACAACGATATCAGAGGTGATAATTGCGCTGTAAATGACCATGGAGCTTGGTGGTAAGGTAGTTGTTATCATTCCAACTTAAACGGGGAATACTTGAAGTGCCAAACCACAACAAACCGAGCTGCAAGTTGGCGTGATTTTCACGGTGTACAATACTCCCTGAAGTTTATCGAGATGAAGTTCAGGCCAAGAGGAGACAAGTAATAATATAAACTCCACCTTTGCATATATTGTAAATAACCACAACTAAACACGGTATTCACCAAGCATGAATTACATTTGTTATTCAATGAAATGTTGTCGGTTTTCTCATGAATATAAACTCTTTATGCTAGCTATGCCTGTCATACCCGTACTATGTAAATATTTAATTCATGCAAAGTGCAAAATGTTTGTTGGGGAACAGGTAATGCGACAGACTGTACAAGGGAACTCAATATCCGGAATATTCACATGAACTATATAATATAATCAAACTTGGAAAATATTGTAGCAATTTCTCGTTTGTCATTGTTCAAAATGTACCGCATGTTGTTGTTATCACTGGTTCCATATAACTCCCCCTCACACGTTGCAAATCTGCTTTAACATGACTGCAGTCTTTAACGTTCATAAAACTTCCTTTTTTCCTTACGATACAACCATGATGTGTTTTGTTATTGAGCTTGAATCATTAGAGATTGAAATATTTTTATATTAATTATTTTGAGCTTAAATTATTTCCTTTCTTTAATAAATATAGTGCAATAACTGTTCTTGCACCAAAAATAATTTAATGTCTGAAAGTGTGTTTTAAAACGTTTTTTTTTAACCACTGGTGGAATTTCATTTTAGTTTTTTTTTCTTTTTCTACTTAATCCAAAAGCCGGCTTCCCCCTCAGTACTGGGTCGCTCTTGCACACTTTTACTTAGGCGTAAATAACATCAAATTTAATCAGTTAATTTTGATTTAATTTTTTTTCGTTGAAATTTATTTTTATTAATGTACGGTTTAACGGCCACGTACGTCGTTTTTTTCCTTAATTCTTAATGGTGTCTAGCCACTGACGTGTTTTAACTACTGTAGTTTTTGCCGTTTTGTCTCCTTAACTTAAAATAATTGTTTAATTCTTCTTTATTGTAACGAAGGAGCTAAAACTAAACTAAACTAACTAGAATTTAGAATCGTGGCACTAGCAGTATTAAGCTAAGAGAAGCCTGGCGTCGGACAACTGTAGTGTTAATTACGTCGTGCCCGCATATACTGAACTTATCATCGTATGCGTGTTTTGTCATAGTCGCATATAATCAAGAATAAAATCAACCTTCCGTGACGGATTACGGATTGTCGCAGTCATATTGGACTATTAGCTATATATGTAATCGTCAAGTCAAATCAAGTGCCAGACATAGGCACGAATATAAACATCGACCGGTGACAGTGTGGTAGCGAAGCGACGACTTTGGAAAATGAATGTACTGTAGCGACCTGGCTACGTCCCTGTCTATGAACCGAAGCGGGCCTTGCCTTTTTCTTGTGTTTTAACCACGTTGTGTTTAATCCATTATTTCGTTGTTCTTTTACTGTTGGCACGAATACAAGTAACATCTCTACATTGGTGACCCCGATTCCAAGAAAAGTTATTTCTTGGAGAATACGCAAAGCAAATTATGGAAAATCAAGACGCAGTCCCGCAGAATACTGTCTCTCTAAATCTGCCTACGTTTTGGAGTGCACAACCACGTGTGTGGTTTCAGCAGTCAGAGGCACAGTTTGCCTTAAGGAAAATTACTAGCGATCAAACCAAGTACTACTACGTAGTTTCATCCTTGGATCAGCAAACAGCAAGCCGACTATTAGACTTACTTGAAGAGCCTCCAGAACTAGAGAAGTACCAGACAATTAAGCAAAGATTGATCAGCACGTTTTGTGATTCCGAGTACGAGAGAGCGGCAAAACGTTTGAAGATTACCGGGCTCGGTGATCGCTCACCATCGGAGTTAATGGACGAAATGCCATCGCTCATGTCTGGCCATACTCCGTGCTTCCTCTTTCGGTATTTTTTTTCAAAATGTGCCTGAAGAAATAAGAATTATCCTGGCCAAAGAGAACTTTGATAACCCAAGGGCGCTAGCACAGCGTGCTGACATTTTGTGGCAAGCAAGAAACAGTATGTGATGCACAATTGCTAAAGTTAGAAGACATAAGACATTACAAAGCCCAGCTAAACCCCAAGGACTGTTTCTACCATCATCGATTTGGTGACCGAGCACACAAATGCCAACAACCGTGCACTTATCAGGGAAACGCCTCCGCCGGCCGCTTCTAACAGCCTCGGCGGCCGGCAAGCAACAAAACCTATTCTATATTCGTGATCGGCGATCAAACCAGAGATTTCTGGTTGACACTGGAGCTGAAATCAGTGTTTACCCGGTTTCAACAATGCAACGCCGATAGCAAGCGTGTGGACAAACACTGATTGCAGCGAACGGGAGCAGCATCAAGACCTACGGCACAACAACAATCAAGCTGGATTTGGCACCTGGACAATTTCAATGGAAGTTTACCTTGGCAGACGTGTCAAAGCCTCTTTTAGGAGCTAATTTTTTGCGCGCTCATTCACTTATGGATTTAAAGCATAATTGCCTGTTACACACGCAATCATTCTCCAGCATTCCAATCCGCAATTCCAACCAAACAGCGCTGCAGCTAAACGCAATCAACGCAAGCAGCAACATTTACGCACAACTACTAGCAAAATTCCCAATCATAATAACGCCGAAGTTTGACACTTCAACTCCAAAGCACCATGTGTAACATTATATTACGACCAGTGGGCCTCCCGTACATGCAAGAGCCCGCCGCTTGTCACCGGAGAAGCTCGAAATAGCTAAAGCAGAGTTTGCAAAGATGCTAAAACTGGGAATTGTAAGAAGATCGTCAAGTCCATGGTCATCGCCTCTCCACATGGTACCAAAAGCTTCAGGTGAGTGGAGGCCATGCGGTGACTATCGACGTTTAAACGCAGCTACGCAAGCCGACCGCTATAGCATACCGCACATTCAGGACTTTTCATCCCGCCTTGCTGGATCAGTCGTTTTTTCAAAAATAGATTTGGTGCAAGGCTATCACCAAGTCCCGGTTGCACAAGAGGACATTGCAAAGACAGCTGTTATAACCCCGTTTGGGTTATATGAATACCTGCGAATGCCATTTGGGTTGAAAAGTGCAGCTCAGACCTTTCAACGGTTAGTGGACACCGTCTGTCAATCACTAGACTTTGCCTTCGTGTATTTAGACGATATTCTAGTTGCAAGCAACTCACACAAGCAACAACGTTTGCATCTCCTGCAGCTCTTTCAGCGACTTGCGGACAACGAACTGGTAATAAATCTGGAGAAATGCATTTTGAAGAAATGAGGTCGATTTTCTAGGCCATAAAGTGAATCCAAGTGGTGTGCAACCCTTGCCAGGTAAACTGTCAGCTATCCGACGTTTTCCACCGTCAGCCAACGTCAAAGGCCTTCAGAAGTTCGCTGGAATGATCAACTTTTATCACAGATTCGCGGCTCGAATTATGTCACCGATTTATAAAATGTTGGCTTCGAAACGTCCCAAATTGAAATTGTCAAAGGAATTGCACGTCGCTTTTGAAGAAGCAAAACTTGCCCTGGAACGCGCAACTGTATTGAGCCACCCGCACCAGCAAGCACCTACTTCTTTAACGATCGACGCTTCAGACAAGGCCGTTGGCGCAGTATTGGAGCAACACATTCAAGGTACGTGGCGGCCACTTGCATTTTTCAGTCTACATTTAAGACCAGCGGAAATAAAATATAGCACGTTCGATCGCGAACTGTTGGCATTGTATTTGGCAGTTCGACATTTTCGGTATTTTCTAGAAGGCAGAGTTTTCACAGCATACACAGACCACAAACCTTAAAGTTTTGCATTTCGGAAAGTTTCAGATCCATGGTCAGCTAGGCAGCAGCGGCACTTAACTGCCATCTCTGAAATTACCACGGACGTACAGCACATTGAAGGCAAGCGCAACATCGTCGCTGATGCACTATCCCGTTCGTATGTCGGGGCAGTTAATCAAGATATGCTCAGTATGGATTACAACGCTCTTGTCGCTGCTCAACAAGATCCCGAGGTACAAGCTTATCGCACAGCTGTTTCACAATTAAAAATTGAAGATCGTTGCATTTGCGCCGTTCGGTAGAACTATTTTGTGTGACACCTCCGCTGGACCCCGCGACCAATTATTCCAAATTCATGGCAAAGAAAAGTTTTTTGTTTGGTGCACACGCTTGCTCATCCATCAATTCGCGCCACACAAAAAGCTGGTGTTGTAAAAGTTCGACCTGGCACGGACTGAACAAGCAAGTTCGTACGTGGGCCAAACAGTGCTTGGCTTGTCAAAAAGCAAAAACACATTGACATACTCGTGCTCCGCTGCAACACTATCCCCTTACCAACAACCCGATTCCAACATATTAACATTGACAATGTCGGACCGCTTGCGCCATTTTGCGGCAATATATATCTGTTTACCATTGTTGATCGATTTAGCAGGTGGCGGAAGCAATACCCCATCCCAGATGCGACCACAGAAACTTGCGCGTGAGCACTTATATTTCACTGGGTCGCTCAATATGGTTTACCAACCCAGATCTCTTTAGACATAGGAGCACAATTCACGTCGCAACTTTGGGCAACAGATACCCAGTTAATGGGTATCAAACAAAACTGCACAACAACATTTCACGCTTAAGCGAATGATTTGGTTGAACGGTTCCATAGACACTTTAAAAGCTCACCGATGGCCCGGATGAACACCCCTAATTGAATAGACGAGCTGCCGTGGGTTCTGTTATAAATCCGAACCATGCCAAATAATGAAGTCAAAACGAGAAGTGCAGAATTGTTGTATGGGACCACAATTACGCTACCTGGCGATTTTCCCAATGTAATACGCAATGCCGCTGAAGCATTAGAATTTCTCCGTTCATTACGCAATTCAATTAAAAATGTATGCCAGTAGCAATGTCACGACATTGCGTTTATCCTATGTCAATTCCGCGTTCACTTTATAACTGTGATTTTTTTTGTTCGCAAAGACGCATATCGTTCTCCTTTAAACCCTCCATATGATGGCCCGTTTAAAGTGTTAATATGCAGTGAAAAATACTTTACAGTAGATATTTCGGGAAAACATCAAAATGTATCAATTGACCGCCTTAAGTCGGCCGTCGTTGACTGTACTTCTGGGGGGGAGTAACGTAGCGACCTGGCTACGTCACGGTCTATGAACCGAAGCGGGCCTTCCCTTTTTCTTGTGGTTTAACCACGTTGTGTTTAATCCATTATTTCGTTGTTCTTTTACTGTTGGCACGAATACAAGTAACATCTCTGCATTGGTGACCCCGATTCCAAGAAAAGTTATTTCTTGGAGAATACGCAAAGCAAATTATGGAAAATCAAGACGCAGTCCCGCAGAATACTGTCTCTCTAAATCTGCTGTTGTGTATGATTCACAGGTTAAATACGCGGGCTTAGGCAATTTCCGTAAAGTACCTTGCCTAAGGAACAAAAACAATGACCAGTTTCGTACCAGCAACCTTTCGGTTGGAAAGTGTCGCACTAAACCACCAGACTAACCGGTCGAACTGACGATAAACATGATTATCCTACCAAACTGTATCTCTTTGTATATTGAAAGCATGTCGGCTCTTTACTGAAAACGAGTTCCAAATTGTATTTTGAAAAGTTTAAATCATTGGAAAATACAAGAAACGCGCTTCGGTATATTGTCGGGTGCAAGTGTATGAGGTTTGGCAGAATTTAGTTATAAGATAAATCACACCTTGTAAAATGAATATAATCACTACTATACTATACCATATGTCATTCTGTATATAACAACATAGTCATTGCAAGCGTGTGTTTACGTCACGCTAGTAAGTTCTAGAATTCCGTGAAGATTAACGAACATTGCTTAAAGAAGTTGTGACGTCTAATAATTGTTTGTGGTCCGGACAACACACTATATCATGAGCGGGACGAGTTATTTCGTCATTGACTTGAGCGGATCGGGGATAGGGTATATCATGATATAACCCGTCCAGTTTATGTTAGTGACGAAAATTCCCTTTCACCCTCTTTCCACTGTCCCACAGTATAATGTGCTGTCCCGCAGATCAGTGCAGCCCCACTTAACGAACATTGCCTGAACCCAGTGGATCAATGGGTTTTAGAAAAATCAATAAACACCTGAATCATACACACTGCAATATAGCTCCGATAACCCGACTGTGGACGTGAGGTCATCTGACGATTGCCCGTGTGTTAACCCCCTTGCGTTTTCCTATTCACGTGGGTAAACATGCATATTTTATCCTCCACTATTGTTTATGTTACATGTACAGTTAAATGCAATACCTGGCTGAGTTTTGAACCGGAGATGATTTCTTTATTACGACCGTTCTTCATATTGTAATGTGCATATGATGATGTAGTTCAACCCATTAATCTGTTGATTGAGCATTGTTGATTTGTAGTGTAAACTGCTTCAGTTTTGTCAGTACCTTTCAAGCAATAGGTGTTGCAACATTCGGGAAAAAATGTACATTTTCGCATGCGCGAAACGCCCCCAATAAATCAGTGCAGATATATGACGTCACATCGACCGGTGACAGTGTGGTAACGTGCGTGAAAGCGACGACTTCTGGAACTTTCGATCAACATTGTGGTATCTGTTCCTCGTGACTGCGTTGCTCCAGTTACGTTTGTTGCTTGATGGCGACGTTCTTCACTTTGTACTTGCATCTGCGTTCATCTCCCCCAAGTCGTTGGTTCGATTCTCACACAAGGCTAGATTTGACTGGTATTACATGGAAGGACTTAGCATGATATTATAGTCTATGCATTTTCCTCGCTTATTTAATGCGGCGATCGCCTATGTAAACCATCTTAATTATCAACATCCGCGATCAGATTGACGTCATCCACTCGGAAACTGCAGAATCACAATGAGAACAGTATGACGCAAGTTGACCGGAGATCATTATGACGTATTCGTCACGAGACGCCTGAGGCCTGTTCATGTGCGACGAAGTGTTACGGGCGTTGTCCGAATTCTTGGCCTGACTGGACTTTAGGGAGATAGAATCGAGGCTTGGAGGGTCTGGTGGCTGACCAGGGCAGGACCGAGGTGACCGCCACCTGGCGCGTTAAGCGCTAGGTTTTTGAGACTTTGTGGTATAGTTGACAGAAGAGGAACAAGACAAAAGTCGCATCTGCCGGTTTAAACAAAGAACGAGTTGACAAGCCGCAAAGGAGAACGAACTGTCTATTAAACGTATCGCGCAGTTATTCCGACGCGATTCGGTCGGTCCAACGAATCGATTCCCCAGTAAAGTGGATTGATTTGTTCGTGTGTTCGTATTGACACTCCAACGAAGTGTCAAACGTTGTCGATAGAAACACACGAATAAATCAATGCACTTTACTGGGAAATCGAATCGCTGAACCGGCTGGCGACGGAATAACTGCGCGATGCGTTTAATAGACAGTTCGTTCTCCTTTGCGGCTTGTCAACTCGTTCTTTGTTTAAACCGGCAGATGCGACTTTTGTCTTGTTCCTCTTCTGTCAACTATACCACAAAGTCTCAAAAACCTAGCGCTTAACGCGCCAGGTGGCAGTCACCTCCGTCCAGCCCTGGTCAGCCACCAGTCCGTCCAAGCCTCGATTCTATCCCCCTAAAGTCCAGTCAGGCCAAGAATTCGGACAACGCCCGTAACACTTCGTCGCACATGAACAGGCCTCAGGCGTCTCGTGACGAATACGTCATAATGATCTCCGGTCAACTTGCGTCATACTGTTCTCATTGTGATTCTGCAGTTTCCGAGTGGATGACGTCAATCTGATCGCGGATGTTGATAATTAAGATGGTTTACATAGGCGATCGCCGCATTTAACACCAAATGTTGTTTCTCATAGTACAAATACACAAAAGGTGAATGTAATAAACACGTCTGGCTTGTTTTGGTCCTAAGTTTTCTGTGTGTTATCAGTGACTTAAAAATGCTTGTAACCTCTCTAACCCACTTTTCACTTTTATTAGGCGACTCAAACAGAATGATAACGAGTAGTAAACGAGGTGGCAAGATGGCGAGGGTAAACAAGATTTTCTAAAGTTATAGCTCAACACAGAAAAACTTAATAACTGGTCAAATGTCTGGTCTAAAAACTGTTCAAAGGTAATGAATCTAAATGTTCTAATCAATTATAAATTATGAAAAATACAGCAGTCTTATTGGTCGAGAAAAATTCTAGAATTTACAATTTAATGTGTTTACAAATTCGCTGAAGCGGAACAGAAAATAATAGATTTTAAATGGGGACAAATTTGTGAGTTTGGTTGTAACATACCGGCCCCAAATAATGGAATGGGAGGATTATATTATTTAAAAACAAAAACAAACAAACGAACAATGCGTTACAAATTAGGAAATGTCACGTTTGGGAGGCAGTTTCACGCCTCTTCGAGGAGACAAATTTTACGAATGTCTCTTTATAATCCAATATTGTTCTCTTGTAGCAGCAAAAACATGTAGACTGCCGTTGTGTCCTTCTCGTTGATGATAATTATGTATGATGACATCTGTCATATGATGATCATGTGGAAGTAGGATTTGTTTCTTCTTGTTTCAGGAATTCTGGTCCATTGAACCACAGTTTGGCTTCTTTAAGTTGTTTGGGCAAAGGTCCATGTGAGGTTTCACTGGATCCTGTTTCATTGTCTTCTGCTAGTTTCTGCAGGGCGAAAGAAGCACAGCTTGGTGATGAAGTAGCTCCAAAGAGATGAACTAGCATCTGGTAGTCTTCAGGTGGCTTTGATAAATCTCCTGCTGGCCACCGTAGGAATCGTAAGGCTTTCCAGTCGGTTGGCTTTACTTGTACTTGGTAAAACATGCTCTTAATATCAGCAATAAATGCTATTGGCTCTTGTCTAAAACGTAGAAGTACTCCAACTAATGAGTTAGTCAGGTCCGGTCCTTGTAATAAGGCATCATTAAGTGATGTTCCATTAAATGTAGCAGCACAGTCAAATACTATGCGAAACGTCTTCCCAGTACAATGATGCGGTATGTACCAGGTTCTGTCACGTATTTCTGAGTTGTCTTCTGGTGGGACTTTCCCTGCATATCCCATTTCAAGTGATTCGTCCATCTTCTCTTTATATTTACAAAGTAGCTCCGCATCACCTTGTAGTTCCTTCTTAAGATGATGCAGTGGTTTCGTTGCCATACATCGGTTGTAGGGTGGAGTTATATCATTTCTTTTCCAAGGCAAACCAAGGGTATAATGCCCATTTCTTTTCTCGATGGTGCTTCTCATAGTGGTTAGTGCTCTTTGGTCTTCTATCGATAATGCTAAATCATCAGTTTTGTCCTCATCTAGAAAGTCTCGGTCAAACATGGTCAGCATCTGCTGATGAAGATTGGAGTTGTCCTCATGAACAGCATTTACTCTCACGTCATGCTGTCCCTTCTGGAATTTGTCTGTTCCGAAAAGTGCCCATCCTAGTCTGGTATGGATGGCTTGTGGTGTATTTGGTCTTCCGGTTCGTATGTTGGTGATCTTCAGTGCCTCTGCCATGTCAGCTCCTATTAACAGGTCAATTTCTTGGTGATCCATTTCAGGGAATGACAGTCCTTGTAAATGATCATATCTACGTACATCCGCATTTGTAGGTATGCTATCCTTTAGATTTGGTAGGTTCGGTATAGCCATTATATTGTTGAGGTAATAGGCCTTCTTCTCATATATGCCTTGCACCGAAAGTGATACTCGGTGACCTGTCTGTGTAGCAGAGCAATTTATTCCGCTCAGTGTACGTTCGACTTCTGGCCCATTGAGGCCTAGCTTATCCATTAAACGTTTGGTGCAAAATGTCATTTCTGAGCCTTCATCTAAAAAGGCATAAGTGGTTACTTGATTGTTCTCTGAGGTCCCCGATGCTCTTATGGGTACAACTTTCAGTCTGGTCTTGATCTTTGACGTTGCTGTTGAAGTAGTTGCAGTCACGTTGGCAGCTATTTCTGTTTTCTTTTGTGGAAATGATGACTCATTTGCCGAGTGCTGAATTGTCGTTGTTGTGTCTGTGCTTTTCTGCACATGAAGTAGTGTATGATGTGGGCTGTGACAAATTTTGCATCGTCCCTTAAGATTACATTGGTCGCTTCTGTGTCCGTTACCTAGACAATTAAAGCAGATTTTATTTGCTTTGCTTTCTGTTTTGTTAATCTGATTTATAATTTCCCAGCGCTGCGTTGCTGGTTTTGATCTGAATTGTTCACATCCCCATAAATAATGATTTTTCTGACATAGTGTACATGCTCGTCTTGAATGTGGTGTATATAAAGCAGAATTTCTTTGTTGGTCTCTTGATTTTTCTTGAGTGGTAAACACAGAGTGATGCTTGGGTTGGGTGTTGACTGTTCTCCCTTTGGATTTATTATCAGCAATTGCTCTCCCCATAAAATCTTCAGCCATATCGGCATGGTAGTAGAGAAAATCTATCATATTTATAAATGAAACAGTCTTACCTTGGTGCACTGAACGACCATGTTTGTTATGAAAGTCAATTTGTAAAAAGTAAGGTAGGCGTAACATGATTTTCGATATATAATCCCGAGAGTTCAGTAGGTGATGGTAGTTGA
>CH001689.1:819634-830611 GCA_000149265.1 Ciona savignyi | reverse complement strand
AAAGATCTATGAGCTAAAAAGTGATTGCTCTCCGTATTAAGCCTAAATCATAATATAGAGGCCTATATCTTTCTGGTGATTATTAAAGGCATTGGATTAAACTCACTGTGGCGGGTAGTAGCACTCCAGGTCATGTGTTTTGTTGAATGAAGTACAACCATACGCGCATGTTTCTTTCAAGTCCCCGTTTATGCAGAACTCGCACTTAGCTCCTCGGTGCTGTGAATTATAATGGTCAGTTGCATTGCTGTGAGAGAATGGCAGCAGTGCTATGCTGACAATTACGAAAAAGTTTTTTTTTTTAATTGCGTGTTGGCGAAAACGACTGTAAAATGGTGAAAATTGCTAGTGGGACATGCTTTCGTGTTAAAATCTACAATGTTAACGTAACTGAAAAAAATGTGTAATATTTTTATGGAAAGTTTGTAGAACTTACATGAAAGTTTCATAGAATTTACATAAAAATGATGTAGAATTTATATAAAAACATTGCAGAATTTACATGAAAAAAGACTTGTTTTCCATAATGTTTTTTGTGGGCGGATGCGGACGAAATAAGTGGTTTCTAAATGAAAACTTATTTATTCCCGCAGCGGCTAGCTGCATAATTACAAAGTAGAATATCTTGCATAACCCCTGCACCACAAGTTAGTATACAATTGCATTACTGCGGTTAACATATTACATTACGTTTGCAAAATTTAAGCAAGTGGTTGTTTGTCTGCAAAAAACTTTTTAAAGAAAAAAACAAAAATTGTGACCATATGAGTTAAATCAACCTGCAATTCAGCTCATTGATGTAATGGTACAGCTCTCTTATTCAAATTATTATTCTTTTCACACTCAAGTTATCATGAGAAGAGTCACTATGGATATGCATTAGAGCGTGGAGTTGTATTATCCCCGCTGGGTTAGAAATAGTCCCTGTCGTCATAGGAGTAATTGTGATACCCCACAATAGACTTTGTTAAGCTTTCTCATAGCTTTGCACATTGCAGCAACAAACAGAAGTACATGTTTGATGTATGATACACTTAAGTGAATGGGGTGTCCATTCCGAAAATGATTCAAATTTATTTTTTTGATTCCGGCCATTATGTGCCTACAATAGAGAAAGTTTTTTTCTAATTATAATTTTTAATTTTAAAGGGCGGTAACTTTTTTTAGTTTTCACCAAACATACATAAGATTCTTAAGTTTTTACATGAATTTTTGAGAAAAAGTGTGTTTTAAATTTTTTTTTTAATAGTTCAAAATTTAAGAATCAAAACTTTTAATTTTAGAATAATTCTAAAAACCTAACTTATTCGTATTAACACATTCCTATTTAACACCACTAAATTCAAAGGTTGCATTTAGTGCCTGCCGAACACTAATGCAACTAAACAGACTTGATTTTTTTATTTTGTCAGTTAAGGAACCTTAAGGAACCTTTTAAGAATAGTTACTCCTGGTCCTATTAGACAGCACACAAACTCACAGTGTATATGGTTGTCTGGACATCCATGGAAATATGACAAGTAGTGCAGCCATTTTCACCATACTGGTCCAAAGGGCCTGTGCAACTATGAAATAACATTAAATTTAATTGTTTAGATTTCTGAAGTATATTTCTGTGATACAGCTACATTAGTTTTATTGTTATTGTTTTTACAATTGAAACGCAATTTCTTTAAAAATTATAAAGTCAAAAAAACTGATACCACCATTGTAATATGATTCCACACACTATTGTGCAATACAAGGCATATCAGAAAAATGAAAGAGTCGCAGGTTGCCGACCCCTGACTTAATGCATTAACAACATAATTCCTTAAACTATAAAACCAGCCACAAACCAGAGAAAGGAATATAAAAATTAACAAAGACACGAAACACCACCTACCCGCCATGGCAATTGACACTACATCTCTGACAAGTCTGGTTCAATCCAACAAAGTAGTCTGGTGGGCAAGAAGGAACACATTGAGTTCCTAATTCGTAGTTTAAACAGCCGCTGAGGAAAAATGACATTTGCTCAGTAGATTGGATTTATGGATTTATTATTTTTAATGTAAATCCATTTATTTGATTGTATAAAAAATGTAACCGTGAGCTTCAAGTAATAAAGTAAAAAGACTTCTTGTGAGAATCATTTCAGTCGGGTATTCAGCTATAACCGTTTTTCATTTTGGGGCTAAAATCGGCTCTTAAAGTAGTACATATGACTAGCATAGGTGACAACAGGTGTATGTTATGTGCTGCTGGCCTTATTACTAGTGTATTATATAAATGCAATTGTAAACTGGTGCGTTATGTGAATACAATTGTAATTGTAAACTGGTGTATTATATGCATGCATTTGTAATTGTGTCAGCAGAAAAAATTAACAAAGAGTTCTAATCAACAGAAACCGACAAAATAAATAAAGAGAGTCCTAATCAAAACAAACCGACAACCCATATGATACACAATAGGAATGCAGCAATACCTTGTACAGTTGAACGCTGTTGGACCATTACAAGTGCTCCCACACTCCCTGTCACATGGGAGGCATTTCATATCCATTGTTGCGTAGACTCTGCAAATTAGATCAATTTGAACTTGTTTGTAAACAAGGTTAAGTGGTGAGTATACTAGGAATCCGATGATTGATCTCTATATGAGATAGTTATGGAATGAGGTTAGGTGTAATAGATGGGCGGTTAAGAATAATTGAGGCGTATCTTTTTTTATTCTTATCTGGCAAACTGACACCTAGGAAAATGATTAATTGTGGGGGAAAAATTTCCCAAATATTTACTATTCATCGCAAAATGTGAACCGCACAAATTTCTCTAGACTGGAGGTTATCTATAATGATGATGCAAATTAAAAATGACTTATTACTCCAGAGCAAAAAAAAACATCTAAAATGCACATTGCTACACTGTAGACCAGGGGTCCGCAACCTTTTGCACTTAAATAACCATTTTAACCGATATTATAAAAAATCAAAATCACTGGGAGCTGCAAACCTAACAATATTTTCGCAATAAAAAGAAAAAAAACACTGTGTAAGATAAAGACGCGAGTGTTCCTCTGTTTGTTTTCACTTATGCTTACATCGGTATTTCCGTCTTTCACTAATCCTTTGTTTGTTATTTGTTAAATTTTCTTTTATTTAATACTAGGGCATAAACGCATAGAGTTGTAAGATGGTCAGAATGTTGTGCCCATTTATTCAAGTTACTTTAGTGCCAATGTTTAGTGGATTAGAGCAACTTCCCTAGTCAGTGGGTCAGATTTGCAAAAAATAGGTCCTTGTTGGCCCGGATTATTACATAAGAAGTAGGCCTATTTAATATCTTTATAGGGTATGGTTAGATACAGTCTGCGGGCCGGTCAAAATTCCTTCACAAGCCAGACCCGGATGGTAGGCTTCATGCTGCCCATGCGTGATGTAAATGCAAAACCACCTACCCTTTTGAGTGATCACACTGTTCAACACAAGTTGTTGTGTTGTACCCCGGCACAGACAACCCGCTTTGGGGGTCAAGTACCCAAGCGGGGGTAAGTTGACCGTTAGCGTCGGTGTAATCCGTGTAATGTCGGCAAGCGACGCACTGGGTACGATCTCGACCCCAGCACCCTTTGTTCGCATCACACTGGGCATTGCAAGGCACTGCGATTGACAGGAGTTGTAACACATGGTTACTGGAGGTTAGTATAACGGAGAAAAAAAGAAAAGGAAGGCAGAAATGATTAATTTAAGAAAAATGTACATTAATAATTACTCCAGTAAATGATATTAAAAAATGAAACTGGTTTCAAAATAAAATTAAACGGCACGAAAACAAAAATAAAAAGTGATAAAAAAATATAAGTAAAAGTAAAACAACATGTAAACTGACAAAATTTATTTATTTTAAATTCTGTGGATGATTTTGCTGTGCAGTCGTTACCTTCAAGGGGGCACTTATTTTGTTGCACCAGTGGTTTTTGACTGGCTGGGTTATGGAAAAGTGATTCCCATGATATTGTGTCGGAGAAACACAGTCTGTGGTTCCTAGTGATCAACACCCCTCCTGATCACAGTTACATGCAAAACAAAAGCAACAAAACAATAAGCAAGACGCAAAAAAATCAGGAATTTTACAAAATAAAATAATTTTTCGAACTTAAAAATAAAATTTTTGCAAAAAAAATTTTTTTAAATAGAGTGCAAAATCATAAATGTTTGTATTGAGTGCTTGATATGTGATTAGCATTTATATGCAAATTGGCTGTTGTCAGTTTGATTTATTGTTGTGGGGAGTTTAACGGTCATGTCTTACGATCACGAACAACATATAAAATCAGCGCATGCCAACAGAACGATGCCGACGAAATGAATATTGGATCTCACCACACTGAGAAGGCGGCTTATTGTTAGACACAAAGTTATAGCCTTTGTTGAAAAGCGACCGCCAGTTTATCGTGTTAGTAAAACACAATTTGTCCTCCTTACTAATATGAACTCCTCCTGTATTTGGTCAATTGTCGGTTAGTCGGCAAAACCTTTTTTTTAATTCTGATTTCTAATATAAATTAAAACATTTTTGGGTTGAATTATTGTTATTAGACACCGTATTAACAAACAGGTTTTAAAAAAGAGACCAATAATGTTATAAATTGTTAAAAATAAGTAATAAAGTTATAAATTGATAAAAAAGAGAGTAATAATGTTACAAATGATTAAAAAAAACAGTAATTATGTTACAAATTATTAAAAAAAAGTAATTATGTTACAAAATATTTAAAAAATAATATTTTTACAAATTATTAAAAAGGGTTTCAATATTGTTACAAATTAAATCACACGAAATTGCAAATAGAAAGGTTGTATTACAAGTTAAAGTTAGTTCTTTTGCAAGAAAATCAAACCCAGGAATTATGTTGTTAGTTCTAAATTGTATTATTATGGGTTATTGGGCAAACAACAGTTTAGCACAATTTTTTTTATAAAAAAACTTAAAAAATCGCATAAAAATCTGGTTCATTACAGATATTGGTTAATTGTAAAATGGCTCATTTTTAAAATAAATCATATAAGAACTTAAAAAACCAAACATTGAAAATTAGTTTTGTTAACTTATACAATTCAATAGTAAGAGAGAAACATTGCACAAAGTAGTACCAATTTACAACGTTAGATCTAAAATAGAGCTGCTGTATTACAAGATGTAACAAAAATAAATTTTAGGTACATTCAAATTTATGTACCAAATACGGTATGTAACAGAAAGTGATTTTGTGTATTTTTCCAGACATTAAACGTAATTTAATATAAACAGAGACATCTGGCCTGTAACTGGTTTATGATATTTACCAATCGATATTTGAAGGTACAGGAAAAAGCATATGCAGAAAACGTTTCGGCATTTTAAAACAAATAAAAAAAATTCACTCTCATTCAAATCTTACAATAGAATTTTTTATTAACATTGTGGTTGTTTTTATTTCTGAATTTGTTTTTAACTTGATATCATGGATTTAAAAAAAAAAAATTTAGTACCAAACATTTTTTTAAAACTTTTTCAGCCTGAAAGTCTAATTACGTTGAACTGTAAATGTCCGTAGCACTGGAAGCAATGTGTTATCTACTACACAACCGTCTTTTCCGAGCTCTGATGGTATTCTAAGGCAATTGGTAAAAGCATTTTGTTACAAATAAGGATGTCCATTTTTGAATCAAGATTAAAATTCAATTCGAATATAAAAATGATTCATAATTAATTTTTTGATACTAGCAATTCGAAATATTGCAGTGACAGTGAAGAAAATTAAGTTTTTTGTATTTTTTGAATACTAATAAAGATGATTCTAAACAGAATAAGAATTATTTTATTAAACATACATGCGATTCTATTTTTCTGAATCAATATAAAACAACAAACTTTTTTTGTCTGCCCTTCAGTTATACTTAAAAGCAGTTAAAAATTCTCGATTTAAAATAATTGATTCTAGAACAATTGTTGAATAGATTCAGATAAAGCTAGACTTTATATTCTATAGCATTGCATGTAAAACATGAAATTGTCTGCATGAGTTAGATCCAAAATAAAAAGAACCTTTCAAAACGTTTTTGGTACATTGATGCAAAATTAGGCACAAACCATATTAGCTGTATCATTGGAATGTTTCTGTGACATCACATAACTGTTTATCATGACTTTTGTGACAACACATACCCGTTTATCAGGACTTTTGTGAAATCACAAAAATGTTCCCGTATAAATGACTATTCACTTATATTAAATTAAAAACTTGGTTATAATGTTATTTGTTTGTAAGTGAAAAACCAAACACAATGCATATTATATTTACGAGATATTAAAATATTTAATGTTACAATATTGTTAAAAATTCATAAACATGACTCATATCTAGAAAAAAACACCAAACCTAAATAACCAGGGTTAGAATTAGTTTCAATAATTTTTAAAAAACAATCCATTTTTAAAACAACTGTACAAAGGCATATTGGGGAAATTTATCAAGTGATTTCTACTGTTTAACAATAAAAATTGACATTTTAACGAGGTTTAAAAATCAGTTTAAAGCAGGTTGATTTGCAGCTAGAGATTAATTTATGTTTTAGATGTTGGAACTTTATGTCTAAATACATTATCTGAACATTTCTTGCTTCTTAAATTATTAAAATTATCTAAACATTTCTTGCTTCTTAAATTGTTCAAATTATCTAAACATTTCTTGCTTCTTAAATTGTTCAAATTATCTAAACATTTCTTGCTTCTTAAATAGTTCAAATTATCTAAACATTTCTTGCTTCTTAAATTTTTTTTAATTATCTAAACAGTTTTGGTATTTTACATTTTTTAAATTATCTAAACAGTTTTGGTATTGTACATTTTTTAAATTATCTAAACAGTTTTGGTATTGTACATTTTTTAAATTATCTAAACAGTTTTGGTATTTTACATTTTTTAAATTATCTAAACAGTTTTGGTATTTTACATTTTTTAAATTATCTATAAACAGTTTTGGTATTTAATTTTTTTTTAATTATTTAAACAGTTTTGGCATTTTCCTAGTAAACGTTTGGATTACATTAAAGAAATTGAATTATTCAGTTAATTGGGTAGAACATTAAAAATAAAACACCAATTTTTTGAAAAGAGTACATTTAACACTTAGTAAGGGTTAGTAAGAAACAATACATATTTTAACTATAAATAAGCTCTTAAAAGCTGATCATCGAAATTAGTTTTTGGTAAGAATGTTGATATATAGAAAATATAAGATAATAAATACACAAGATTTAGATTATTCTATTTCTGATAAACTTTAAACAATATATCATATATAAATACCTTACTGAAACAATTTGAATCGTTTTTTGGTATACATTTTTATCTTTAACTTTAAAAATAGGCTAAAAAGGTTTATTAGTGGTTATAAAACTAAAGGTTAAACAGAGCAACCAAGTTTTTAGTAAAAGTAAGCACACCGATTAATAAAATATAAATAGTTATTTAAGCAATTAGGAACACCATTATAAATACAATATTGCTACTTGTTAGCTTATTCAACAAGAAACAAAATTCTTCGATTGCTTAACGCAAAAAACAAAATGTAAGCTTTTAAAAGCTTTGGTAACAAAAATAAGTTTTTGTGTTACTATAGCATTATCATACAGAAATTCAAATTTTGGGTGAGCAAAAATGATTTTTTTGTTACTAGAGAGTCATTACATTAAAATTTTTGGTAAGAAAAACTGAGTCTTTTGTTACTTTGGAGATTATCACAAAGAAGTTCCACATTTTGGTGAGAAAAACTGAGTTTTTTGTTACTTTGGGGACTCCCACTTACAACAACTAAATTCACGGTTGAACCGAATTGCATCAAACCCAGCACCCTTCATAAGCTTAATATCAGACCATTGGATCGAATTAGCAAAGCACAGATTGCTATTTTTGACAATCGCGACGCCACCTATTTGGTATTTAAAATATAAAAGCTTTAGCAAAGTGTTCATTCATTAGTATATACGGGTCCACGGTAGCTCCGGGACCAGGAATTTAAGCCATAGAAGACCCATTACTTCAGCGCCCTGAGCTAACATGGATCAGGGATAGGGGACAAGTCGGCCAATATCCTGAAGGAAGTTGGCTAAATGCTTGACCAGCAAAGTGTCGGTAATGTTTCCGAAATTTTAAATTACCGAAATAATGACCGATTAAGCTGATACATTTGATGTATTAATAAATGCTATTAACTTTTCTGCTCAAGTTGTGTATAAATAGTCTGGTTAAAAACATTTAGAGGCGTTAGTTGGCAAAAATAACAGTATAAATATTTAGCATACATGAAAAATTTTATATTCCCTTAGCATTATTGGTGTAAAAATAATAATAATAAAAAAGCTTTACGACCAAACAAAAATGTTTTTCATTTATTTAAAAAAAATCAGGAAGGTTAATAAAATTATTGCATTGTAAATCTAGTTATTTTGCAATTGTTTTATCCGATTGGAGATTCAGAGAATTGTTCTATCAATACCTGTACCGCTGCACGGTTTAAAAGTCAATAGAAATCAAATGATTGAAACATTCTTTACAAATTTGTATGTGTAGCTCTAGTTGGTGGCTAGTACAGACAAATAATAATCAATACCTTTTGCACTATGCTGTAACAAGAATTCGATTGCTACTATCCCACCACTACTTCGTTGTTACTTTAAATACACGAGTTCTGCATTCACCCATTGTAAGAAGGATATACAAACTCATCTTAGCGTAAACACAACCAAACACAAGTAAATATTATACTTAGATTAATTTTTGTGGGGATGTGTAGATATTCACCCAAAATGTTCGGTATTTCATTAACAAAAAAGTAGTAATATAAGTTATTATCCATACAAATGTTAACATTATTATTGTTTATAATGTTAACATTTGTATGGATAGCGTAAAACACAACAAGACACATGTAAATATTTTAATAAGATAAATTTTCACTGTAGTGAGCCAACCACATTGAAAACATGATATGTAAATATTCATCCAAAATGTTCGGACTTGCATTAAATAACCAGGTAGAAAAATAAGTTACATTTTAATGTTAACATTTTTAAAGTTTATATAACCTTAAGCTTTTTATTAGTTTACCAGATACATATTTTTTATTAAAATATGTTTCACTAAAAAGCTATGTAAATCATTCAACATAAAAGTACTTCTAATGGGTTATCCCACAAATGTTCAAAGCCTACATATATACAAAGCTTGTATAAAAAACTAGTGTCATTATGTTGCATATTTTAAGCCAACTTAAAAAAACAAGCTTAACCTTGGCCAGCAATTACGTATATGACAATACAGTGTAATCTACCATCCATTATAACACTGGAATAGGTGAATAACAGTTAAACTGTTCAATTACATTCAAACCTACCATTATCTATCTGCTTCAGCGAATTTAGACAAAGTTCATTCAACGATTTCCCATTTGTGTAGATGTACAGACTGTACAATTCACTCTTTAACTCTTTTCCACGAATTTTCCTTAAGTTTCTGTGAATTCGGAAAATAACTGGTAAGTTCTATATTGCTAACCATTGGTAAGTATGCACAAACCGGGATTGGATTTGATTCGAACTGGAATAAATTGTTTTAAAGCATTTGCAGTGAATCTTGTCACTATGCAACCCACTGGGACAAAGGTTAAGTGGTATTGTAAAATCGGTGAAACAGCTACTGTATACTGTTTTTGTAAAAGTGGTATTGTAGCGAGGTGGCATAGTAAGAAGATTTGACTGTAGTATCTACTGGGGATAAGTTATTCAGTCCCACATTTTTGCTGATGGAGTAAACTGCTTTATTGAAACACACCCTGTGTCCACAGTCGAGTATCTGGAGTTTTTACAGTGGGTGGATATTAAATTTAAATTGGATTAGACTGCTCCAAACAGACAATGCTTTAATGAGTTAACAATACACATTTCTTATACACCTCCAAGCTTATAAAATTTAAACATTTATAAAACATTGCAGCAAAAAAAATTGAGAAACAAAAAATAATATAGGGCTAGATTTAAAGTATTTGGAGTCAAAAAATGTGCTAAGTTAAGAATCTTAAAAGTTAAGACTGCAAAAAGTTCAGTGGGTTGGAAGTTTTTTAATTTGTTATTGCAAGCTACTCACTTAAACAAGCAAAGGTCTGGGAAAATCCAATCATCAAATGCCAGGTATCCTGTGATCTCTTTCACGTTTTCAAAGACCGTAAACTTCTCCGGCTCTTTCATTTGTGAAATACGGCAAAAGGTGTCCCTGTGCGGTGGTGAAATTTAATTAGAACGAGCTACGATTTGAATCGATGCTTTGTTTGAGTGGATATTCATACGATTGATTGGGAAACGGCTAAACTGTGGAAAAGTTGAGGAAAATCAATACACGAAAGCCGAAATTGAATCAAAGGTTGCCAATTAACTTAAGGGGCGATGCTGGAACTAAAATTCAGCTGCAAAGTTAAAAATAAAGCTCATGGAGTCGCAGTGGGAGGTAACGCACAAAGGGATGACAAATCCAGAATCGTCATATTCGTATTTTTGACTTTTGAAATTAACTGCTAAAGTGGAACAACATCAAAATTTAATATTTTTTTAAATTTAGTAAAATTGATAAAACTTTTTTTTTCATTTAGTAGTGATGTATCATAAACAGCTTAACAGGTGTTGTGAATTTATAATCCAGTCTACCAAACTTTGAATTTTGTATAATGTACATATATGGACAATATTATATATACAATGTTTTAGGTGGACCTATGTGAAAAAATGAAACTAACATTAAGAGTATATTGTATAATGTACATATATACCAAATCAAAAAAATTAAAAACAGTTGTCACATTTCTTTTAAAAGCAGCGAATACTTATGAATATAAGGCATAAAACTCGAGTTCAGCCAAAATAAAATAAAATAAAATAGCGCATTAATGCTCAAATGCTGT